>RJWK010050304.1:0-16319 GCA_004363435.1 Platanista minor | reverse complement strand
TTTGAGTCTGAGGGAGGAAACTGAGGCACAATTCTAGCCCCTTGTCCAAGGCCTGGAGTCGCTAAGTAGCAGAGCGGTAATTCCCATTTTATCTGGATGGCTCCAAAGCCAGGGCTCCATTCCTTACACCCTCCTCTTTCTATTTACATCAAGTAAACTGGGCTGAGCGGTGTCCTGAGGCCTCAGGAACTTGGCGCCACTGCCACCTGGTGGTGATGCCGCCACATGGCCCGCGGCTGGGACTCCCCACTGACGGCAACCAGAGGTGAAGGTAAGTCCTCAGAACCGAGGACTCCCAAGGAGCAGCTTGACCAGTGAAATGAGACAGGTCCCCAAAGCCTCTCTGGAAACCTTGTCCACAGAGAGCTCAAGATTCTAGAGATTAGAATCTCTCCTTGAAAAGGCTCTTTGAGACAAATGCTTGCCAAGGTCTACGTATGTGATTAGTTGTTTAGTCAGATTAGCCAGCTCTTGGGCAGGAGAAAAGCCAAGGGGATGGGACATGGCACAGGTAAATTTTGTTGGAGAAGATGCATTCAGAAGGACTTAAAGCATAGGCCTCACCTAAAGAGGTCAGATTTGGGCTTCTGTATATTCACAATGGAGGTGCTTAGCATGATCCAAAGGTGGCCTCCCTGAACAGCTTGGGCTCTGGTGGGGAGAAGGGGTGCCGTATTAGAACTCTTTCTGTTTCATGTGACAGAAGGTCAGCGGGCACTGGCTTCGGCAAAGAAGGGAGCTGTATCTCAGAAACTAAAATGTCCACAGGCAAATCGGCTTTAGGTACCTGCTGTAGAGCACAGGGAACTCCACTTCGCTGTACAGAAGAAAATAACACAACACTGTAAAACAACTCTACCCCAGTTTTTTTAAAAAAAGGCTTCAAGGAAAAAAAAAATCCGCCTTAGGTGCATCTGGATCCAGGGACTCAAAGAATGTCAGCAGATATGTCTCTCATCATCTCTTGGGTCTGATTTCCTGTGTCCTGGCTCAAATCTCAGGCAGGTCAATATGGCCACAACAGCAGCAGGCTTATATTTTCCTGGCTTCCTAGCAGAGAAACACACTTTTTCCCCAGAGTTCTGGCAAAAGTTCCAGGGCTGGTGCTCACTGGCTCAGCTTGAGGCATGTGACCATCAGCAAGGCTCTCACTGGTCAGGCCTAAGGCAGGTACCCGCTACTGGAGCCAGAGTAAGGCTGACCCCCACTCAACCAACAGTAGGGGAGCAGTAGTTCCCACCCCAGTAATCAAGAGGGTGCTACCAGAAGGGCACGTGTTCTACGTGGATATATTTTTCACCGTGACATCAGGAGGACTAAGGAAGCGTCTCCAACTGCTGAGTGGCCAGCATGTGCCAGGCTAGAGCACCCTGGCCATGATGAAACACATCCAGCCCGTCCACTTGGAGGAGAGGCCACGACCCCAGCTGTACTCTGGTCACAGATGGTCGCAGATTAAGGGATCCTCAGGCCCAAGCTTCCCCATGAGTTGATGCTTCTCTGAGACCAGGGATGGGACATTTCTTTAATGCACAGTTGTGTACTTTCCTGGGGCAAGGCCCCTTCTCCTGGTCCTCTGGTGGTGCCCAGTTTTCCTCAAATGTGGCCTTGGCTCTACACACACACACACACACACACACACACACACACTCCCGCCTCCACCACCAGTTCCAGACCTCCCCTCCCTGATGCTCCGTCCCCTTCAGAGCACTGTTCCCACTGAGCCCCTCCTCTGGGCTGCATCACTCAGAGAGCCTAAGCCCAGCCTGTCGCCTCCACTCACACCCTAACTCATCCCTGCAGAAGGTTCTGGTCTCCTCAACCACTCGGAGGGCTCCAAGGGCAGGGGCTGAACTTCCTCCTTGCCTCGTCACCCCTTCCAAGACAGAGGACAGGGATGTCGACACACCTCAAGGGCGGATAAATTATCTCATATCTGGAGCAAATTGTCTCATAGCATGAGGCAAAAAAGCCAACAGCCGATCCAGAGTGGCTACCCAGAAGCAGCAACGTGTGTCAGGATTCACTTGGGCTGCAGCAGAACTGTTTAGTGGGTCTGGGCCCCTGGCCCCATCTTTCTGGGCCCTGTCCCATCCCAGGCAAGAAGAAACCGAGGGCAGGAGGAGCTGACAAGTGACTTGGGCCTGGGCAGGGTCAGGAAAAAGGAAAAGTAAGAGAGAGGCATGTGCAGCTGAGGCTATTTTTACCCAGATCTGAGCAAAAGGAAGTGTGGGCTGCTCTGGCCAGTTAGTCCCATCCCCTGGTGCCTGGCCACAAAGTCAAGAGACTTGAGGGCAGGGTTGTGTCTCCCCTCGAATTTGGGCTCCCTGAAGTGAGGATTGTGTTCCCCCTCAGAGGGGCTCCCTGAGGCAGGGCTGCTTCTGATCTCAATACCGGGCTCCGTGAGGCAGGACCGTGTCTCCCCCCCCTCTTAGACTGGGGCTCTCTCAGGCAGGTCTGTGTCACCTCTCAGACTGGAGTTCCTTGAGGACAGGGCTGTGTCTTCTCTCTGACTGGAGCTCTTCGAGGACAGGGCTGGGTCTCCCCTCAGAGTCGGGTTCCCTGAGGGAGCACTGTATCTCCCGCTCACTGTGGCTTCTCAAGGGTGGGGCTGGGTTTCCTCAGAGTGAGCTCCCTGAGGCAGGGCTGCGTCTTCCCTGAGACTCGGGGCTCCCTGAGGCAGGTCTGTGTCTCCCCTCACACTGGGGGTCCCTGAAGGCAGGGCTGTATCTATCCTCTAACTGCAGCTTCTTGAAGACAGGGTTATGTCTCCCCTCAGATTCCGGTTCCCTGAGGAAGGGCTGTATCTCTTCCTCACTGTGGATGCTCAAGGACAGGGCGGTATTGCCTCCGAGTGGGGCTCCCTGAGCAAGGGCTGTATCTCCCCCTCAGACTGTGCTTCTTGGAGAGCAGGGCTGTGTTTCCTCATAGTGGGGCTCCCTGAGGTAGGGAGGTGTCTCCCCTCAGTCTGGGGCAGCACCCACTGGATTGGGATCCAGAGGGACGGATGGGAAGAGGACAGCAGGCAGATGTGAGAACTTTCCTCAGGTGTCCTGGAGACTCCCAGCCTTGAGACCCTGGCCTCTCTCTAGGGACTGTGGACTTGGAGACACAGGCACTGCCTGGGAGCCAGCCATACATTCTCACTCCCTGTGACAGGCAAGGTGGATTGGGGTCAAAAGTCAGGCTAGGCTGATGCCCATATTCAGAAGTTAGGTATGATCCTGGGGTCATGGGTCACTCTGGATTGAGGCCCATGATCAGGATCGAAGGTTAGTTTTAATTGAGACCCATGATAAGGGTTAGGGGTCAGGTTAGAGTCAGGGATCAGCCTAAGATCAGGTGTAACTCTGGGTGGAGGCCTTAGGTCATTAGGGATCAGCCTGTGATCAAGGGTCAGATGTGGCCTAGAGTCAAAGATAGGTCTAAGCAGGATAGGCTTGCTGGAGGAGCTCCATCTCTCTTGCTATCTAATCATCACCACTCTGGGCCTATCATCCCAGGTCTTCCCAGAGTGGGTGACTGACATGGACTCAAGCCCTGAAGCATGACAAAGTCTCCCCCGAGAGACGTGTGGAAGAAGGCATTCCTGGCAGAAGGAACAGCACAGGCAGTGCCAGGGAGGTATGAAAGAGCTTGGTGTTCTACAAGGCAGAGCCCAGGGCTTGGGCAGGAGTGGGGAAGAGTATTCAAGGCCAGATTAAGGAGGGGCTGGGGAGAGCTTTCCTCAGAGCCTGTGAGAGGGCAGCATTAGAATCCTGGGACAAAGGGAGAGCGGCATCAGCTATGGGTTTTGGGAAGACTCATTCACTTATTTGTTCATTCAATAAACACCAATAGGGCTTCCCTGGTGGCGCAGTGGTTGAGAGTCCGCCTGCCGATGCAGGGGACACGGGTTCGTGCCCCGGTCCGGGAAGATCCCACATGCCGCGGAGCGGCTGGGCCCGTGAGCCATGGCCGCTGAGCCTGCGCGTCTGGAGCCTGTACTCCGCAACGGGAGAGGCCACAGCGGTGAGAGGCCCGCGTACCGCAAAAAAAAAAAAAAAAAAAAAAAAAGAAAGGTGAGGAGCTATAGGGATACCTGGAACAAGAGCATTCCAGGCAGAGGGACCTAACACCCCAGAGCAAGAGTGGGCTAGGAATCAGAAAGCAAACTTACGGTTACTAAAGGGGAAGGTGGGGGGAGGATGAGTTAAGAGTTTGGGATTACCATATACACACTACTACACATAAAATAGATAAACTACAAGAACCTACTGTGTAGTACAGGGAACTACATTCAATACCTTGTAACAGCCTATAATGGAAAAGAATATATGTATGTGTATAACTGAATCACTTTGCTGTACACCAGAAACTAACACAACATTGTAAATCAACTACATTTCAATTTTTAAAAAAGAGTGGGCCGGGAATGAGTTCTTGGACTAGCAGGGAGGCCAGGGTGGCCGGAGACAAGAGTGGGAGAAGCAGAGAGGGGGGTAAAGGGGAGGTGATGGGGGTCTCACTCAGGATCTGTAAGCACTTTGGACTAAGGAGCAAATCACGTCATTTATGGTTTTTTGTGTGGTTTTTTTTTCGCATTTATGTTTTAAGATGTGTTTTAAAATGATCAGTCCTAGAGAAATAGTTAAGTAACACCACAGAATGCAATCACCAAAACTCCGACTGTGGGAAGCCAGTGAACAGGACCAGCCCAATTTCTTCCGAGGAGAACTTGTGAGGAAGACAGAGGCAGAGAGACGAGGGAGCCTCTGTATTGAAACATAATATGTGAGCCTTATTTAAATAAACAACTGGTAGAGAATAAACGCATTTATAAGGCAGAGAAAGAAAACTAAATAATGACACTATTTAACGCTGTTAAGGAACTTTGGCATGTGGGGAGGTGTGGTTAGCATAAAGATGGTATTGCGTGGTAATAGTATTGTGGGTCTTGCTCTTTGTTTTCTGATTTGATTTAAAATGATCATGGCTGGGGTGGGGACACAGAGAAAACAAAGTGATGGGGGATACCTGGGAGTTCATTATGCTATTTTATCCACTTTGTATATCTTGAAGCTTTTCTTAACAAGTTAAAAAACAATAATAATACTCAACTTGCCTGCTGAGGCTGGAGAGTAGGGGGCCAACACCTTGATTTCCACAGAGGACCTAGCTAGACCATATCTGGAATTCTGACCTACAGAAAATATGAGGTAATAAATGGGTGTTGCTTTAAGATGCTAAGTTTGTGGTAATTTGTAACACAGCAACAGAAAACTAATACAGATTCCCTTATCCCTTTCCCCTCCCTCGCCTTACAGAGAGAACACAGGACTGAGACATTTATTTATCCGTCCTGGACATTTTTTAGACTTTTTCTATATATTTTTGTATCCATAAAAGTTACATAGTATTGTTTGCATATTTTAAGTTCTATAGAAGGAACACTGTATTGTACACCTCATTCTGCAACCGACTTTGCTTGCTCAATACCATATTTTGAGATATCTATCCCTGCTGGGAAATGTGTCTCTAGTTGATTTTTTTTTTTTTTTTTTTTTTTTGACAGCTGAATGGAATTCCTGAGGGAAGGGTGTTCAGGTCTTCCACTCTGACTGTAGCTTTGACAATTCATCCTTTTTTCGTGTATCTTGAGGCTATATCATTAGATGCTTAGATGTTCATGATTATTTCATCTTTTTGATAGATTGAATGTTCTAATAGTACGAACTATTCCTCTTAAATTTCCCATCTTAAATTCTCCTCCTTTCACATTTACTGTGATGATTAATGTTTGTGATTATTCCTGATATCTGATTTTATGCTTCTATGTGTCATGTATTCTTGTCCCATCCAAGTACTAACCAGGCCCGACCCTGCTTAGCTTCCGAGATCAGACGAGATCGGGTGCGTTCAGGGCGGTATGGCCGTAGACTATCATGTATTCTTGTTTCTAATCCCCCACATTGATGGAGTTTTCTTTGTGTTATTTTTCCTTCTTCTAGTTGTTTGGGAGTTCCACTGAGACTTCCATCTTTTTCAGTCGATAGCCTTAAATTTTTAACACACACACTAGTCTCTGATGGCATCAGTTATGTTACTTAATCCCCAGGTCTGTTTTGTCCCGTTGACATTATCTTCCTTCTCCAGAATCTCTGTCCAAGGCCAGCTACACAACAATTCACAGGAACCCGGGGCTGGGAGTGGCGAGGTGAGTGTGGGAGCTGAGATCTTCTGTGGACTTAGGCTGAGCTCCCACTGGGGTCGGGGTGCTACAAGGCCCACAGAGTCCATTGCCTCAGGAATGAGCTGTGAGACACAGCCTTGTGCTGGGGTCCTGGGCACCTCTCTGCGACTCATTCCCTCTCTGCCACTAATCACCCAGAGCCTTGCCCCTAACTCAGCCTCCTCCCAATACACGCTGGCCACGCCCTGCTCTCAGACCCGGCTGGGAGCAGATGCGTCTGTCCTGACTCACACCCATACACAGCACACACACTCATGTGCTCTTATACACGGACACACACACACACACACACACACACACACATGCGCACACAGATACGGCAGTAGGCTTTTGACCAAGAAACTGTGGCTGCTGTTAGAGAGTAAATGGGGGAGGCGCGCGAGTCCTCCCCTCTGGAGTCTCCCAGACTTGCTGTACCACGATGCCAAGCTGCATGATGACAGACCGCTGACCCTCTGGATCATAATGAGCCCTGGGATTCTGAGGAAAGGAGCTCCCTCTTGAGTCATCCCTGTCTGTGCCTAGAATAGGCATTCCCCAAGGGTAGGACCTTAGGCTCCTCTTCCTCTGTCTCCTGGAGCAGGATCTCTCCCCCGGCCTTCATTTTCCATGCCTCAGTTTCCCCTCTGTGGTAGCCGCAGACATGCCTCTCTTAGATCTCCTGTCAAGAAAGAACATGCCATTCAGCTGTGGGGAATGCAGTGAGCTAACAGCCTCTCTGAGTAGCGCTTTCAGGATTCACCACAGCATTTGAGGTGAGGGTCCTGCTCTTCCCAGATGGCCCCCAGACATTGACTGTGCAGAGTAGGGTTACTAAGGCGTCCATGGGTTACTTTGCTCTGCAGCTCAGGGTCAGGCTAGCAGAGGCTCTGTCAGAGCTGGGTCGCAGTCAGGTTCTCCCTGCTGGGTCCTGCCTTTTCCTCTTTTGTCTTTCACAGGGTCCCCCTGCCATCCAATAAACTTCCGATAATACTAACTCCGTCTTAGCAACTGATCCCTGGAGGGCCTGAACTGATGCACCTAGAGTTGGCACCATCACCTCCCCTCCGCCCCCTCCCTCCCAAGCTCTAAGCCCCAGCCTCCAGGACCAAGGGGTGATGCTGGCCATTTCCAAACCCGTCCCTGGGCTTCATTTCCCCATCTCTCAAGTCAGGACAGTTCTCCCTCCATCACCTGCACTCCCATGAACTCTTGTTTTTTTAGCTAGTGCAGCTGCAGCATCACCAGAAGATCCCTCCAGTGCCCTGCTCAAGCAGTGCTAGGCTGTCCTAGAGGGGCAGCCAATGTCTAAGTCACGGCAACATCCCCAGTGCTCATCAGAGGGCCAGGTCAGTGGAGGTGGTGATACAAGAGGGATGAAAGAATGCTATTCACTGCAAGCAGTTACAGAAAGGATGAAGGGAATATTGCTTCTTTAAGCAATAGGTCTCTCCTTCCCTCCACCAAACCATGGCTTGGAGTTAAGAAACATCTTCTCACAGGAAGAACCGGCCCCAAAGAAGGAGAGGCCTGGGGAGGTGATGAGCACCTCATATCCTTGGAGCTGCCAGCCCCACTCGTTGAATAAAGACCTAAGGTGTCTTCAACTCAGAAGCCCAGAAAGGGCAAGGCTTGCTTGCATCCACACAGAAATGTGGATGGCTCCGGAAGGGGCATCCTGAGCAGTGACTCCCCAGGCCAGGTCCCTGCCAAGGAGGCCAAGACCACACCGTGGTCCCCAGCTGCCCCTCCCACTCCACTGCAGACCTCACCATCATTGAGTTCCTGAGCTGGGAGCCTTGAAGCAGTGAGTGCACGACTCAGAGAGGTGGGAGAAGGACTGGGGGAGGCAAGGTGGCTCCCATAGCAAGAATGAGGCAGGCAGCCAGGAAGCCAAGCAGGCTCCAAATGAGTAACTGCCGATTCTTTCCTGCCGTGCCTGTCATCACGGGGGAAGGCAAGTGACTCTGCCTCTCTCTCTTTCCCCCCCACCTTCTGCACCCCTCTGTTTCCCGCATCCAGAAGGGATGTGGGGCTTGGGCCAGAGACTGGAGACTGGTTCCAGGGATCCAGGAGGAGAGACTTCAGAACAGAATACCCTTGGAGGAATCCATTCAAGAAGACGTGGGGGAGCAGAGAGCAACAGGTGGCTGTGGCCCCCTCCCCAAACCTGGACTGATGAGGCAAAGGCCAACTCCAGAGGGACTCGGGCTTTGGGGGGGGGGTGGGGATGGAGAACGGAGATCCAAGTCACTGCTTCCCACCCCCTCAAATAGTCTGTCTCTGTGCCCCCCCCAACACACACACACCTCCTGTTTCTGATATCCCACTCCCACCCCAGAAGTTTTCCCAGATCGTCAGACGGGTGAAAGGATGGTTTTCTCATCAGATCCCAAGGACTCCCCAGGAGTAGGCCCCCGGGTTATCCCCACAATGCCTCAGGACATAGAACTGGACATGCGGTAACAATTCGTCAAAACAAGGTCAAACATATTCTTGGTTGAATTGTTCAGGTATTGGTTTGTTTTTGCTATTTTCTTTTTCCTGCTTCTTTCACTTCTGAAGTTGTTTTGTGATTTTTGATAGGTAAGGAAGGGTGGGTCTCCCAGGAGAACAATTCTGAAAGAACAAAGAAGTAATTTTCATTGCAAAGAATCTGCATGGAAACTATTATTCCTCAGTCACCCTGGATGCAAGGGCATCCAGGGGCCCTGCCAGTCACTCTCGCTGCTTCCAGCCTACCCACGTGTAGTCCTCGAGCTAATGAGGGGGTGTCGTGTGGACACCCTCCAGAACAAGGGGAGAGGCAGCCACCCCAAGCTGAGAGCCTTAAGATTCCCACCCCTCCTCCATCTGCCCTCTTCTGGGCCTGGCCAAGGGTCACTTGGCAAAGTGGGGTCTGGCTCTCTCCTATTCCCCAATCCTCACCTCCCTCAAATGCACTCTCAAGTAACCAAAATACTTGTCCTCAGAGAGGGCAGAACTTTAACAGGCCAAAGGACATGCTTTAATGGTGGGATTTCATCAGCATTCCGCAGCTGATCAGATGGGGTGTGTGTGTGTGTCTGTGTGTGTGTCTCTGTGTGTGTGTGTGTGTGTGTGTGTGTGTGTGTGTGTGTGTGTAGAGTGGGCAAAGGTTTATGAGATCCAAAGCTCATGGATTTGCCATTCATATCTAGGATTCTTGGGTCACCGTGCCAAGCAGAGGTGACTTTCCAGAATGAGGACAAAATTCCACTGCCCTGCTAGAGCACTGAGGCCTGAGAGGGAGTAGTGGCAGGGTCGCAGGGGGAGGCAAGGACCTCTGACTCCTGAGCCTAACCTGGCCTCCAGAAGTGAGAATGGATGAGGAGATGGCTTGTGATTCTTCAAACACTTCCTCCCCTGAGAAAGTGAATTCAAACCCCAGAATGGCCAGGGCAAGGGCATCTCCACAGTTCTCCTGTCTGGGGAAGGGCTTATATCCAGGCTTACTGATTATATCTGGAATGAGGTAGAAATTTGGAGGGAGTACAATAGCTCCCCAGGTCCTCCTCAGGCAACAGGTGCCACTGTCTTATCTATCTCTGTGCCCCAGTGCAAAGCGCAGAGCCTGGCACACAGCAAACTCTTAATGATTGTGCAAGGGAGGGAAGGAGGGAGGGAGGGAGGGAGAATAGGAAGCAAATGCCAGCATCCCAAGTAAGCCGAAATCGAGGAGGGGCTCGGCGCTCATCCCTTCCTGGCTTTCCCTTGTCTCTTCAAAACTCCATCCTACCCTTAGAAGGTCAGCGGCCCGAGTACCCCGCACTGCAGAGAGGGAAAGCAGGGTGCTCCCGCAGGGAACTCTGACGCACTTGCTGATCAGCCAGAGCCTGGAGTAAGACCTCCTTCAAGCAGCCGCACATTCCGCAGGCGCCCAGGGACGCGCAGCCCTCTCCGCCTCTCCACTGAACATCGCCTGCCCTCATCCCCCTATCACAGACACCCATCAGCCACCCTACCCCACTCTCACCACCGCCACCTCCAACCTCGACTGCACCGTCTCGAAACCTCGGGAAGAGGGCAAGGCAGCCCCCGGCATTTGGTCCACAAGAAGGCACCCTTCCAGGGCGCGGAGCCAGTGAACCTGCCCCTTATTCTAAGGAAAAATAAACCGAGCTCTGAGGATGCACGGTGGCGGAGGGCTGGCCCGATGTCCCCCGCCGAACCTTGGAAGTGAGGCATCAGAGGCCGGCTCCGGGCCTTTCTCTGTATCTCAGTTTCCCAGTACGTAAAATAGGGAAGGCTGGAGGAGGAGGGCTCTGGTTGTTTTAGGTCGGCTGCGCGCAGACCGGGCCCGCGCGCTGGCAACAGACCTTCCCTCCCCGCGTGGGGGCGCTGGAACCTCGGTTCTGCCTCCTTCCCGAGGTGCCCCGGCCCAGACGCGCGAGGGAGCGGACTCGCCATCCTTCCTGAAGCACGACCCCCCGCCCCCGCCTGGTCGTGAATGGTCTCGGAGCCCAGCCGGTGCCAAGCGCTCCCTGCCGTGTCGCCAGGGCTCAGGGGAAGCACCAAGGAACCCAGCGTCGGGACTCACTTGCGACCTAGCTTCCCTTAGCCTGGCCTCTCCGGAGCGAGGGATGAGTTGGGGTGACTGAAAATGGATCAAACAGTGAGCCCCACCTATCTGGGGCACTTGCAGCCCAGGACTCTAGGCAGGTCGCGCCCTCAGCCTAGAGGATCAGAAGTGATTTGTGCTGTCTCCTAATCCGGCCCGCCTGCACCAGCCCTCCGAGGCGCAGGAGTGGAAAATGGGGAGGCTGGCGGGGAGACCTCCTAGACGAGGTGGCTCTGAAGTTGAACGAGCAGAGCGCCCTGGGGTGGGGCCAAGGGGGCGTGTGGGAGTGGGAGATCGTAGCCTGGCGCTTGGAAACGTCGTGAGCCAAGCAGGGAAGAATGGGACGGGTTGGGGTCTCATTCTGTCCGAAGGGACGAAGGCCTGCCCACACCTCGCCTCTGAGGACTGACTTGGGGGAGACTGGCGGAGGGAGCGCTGGGACTCCCCACTCGCAGGGGCTTCCCCCAGCCCCACCCCACACCTGCGCGGCCGCCCCGCCTCTGCCGAGCCATTGGCTGCACTCGCCGCCCGTCAGACGAGCCCCCGGGGCCCGCCCCCGTTCCGAGCTGAGCCTCTTAACGCAGGGGCCCAGCGGCAGCGCCACTCTGTCAGTCTCCCCAACGTCCGCTGCGCGGTGCGCCGCCCGCCCTTTGCCGGCGCCGGGCCGCCCGCCGCGGACCCGGGGCGGACCATGAGCCCGCCTAGACCTCCGCCCGCCCGCTGGCTCTGCGTGCTGGTCGGCGCCCTAGCCTGCGCCCTCGGCCCAGCGGTGAGTGTCCGCCGGGCCGCCCAGAGTCCCGGCAGCTGGGGGTGGAGCGAGGGTGACGGGAGCCCAGGCGTGTGCTCAAGTCTGTGTGGAGGGGATAAGGGGCGCGGAGCACCGTGTCTCGCCTCCCCTGCGCCTCAGACCGGATTTAGACCCGAGGGTGGGGTGGGGTCTCCGTCGAGCCTAGTCCCTTCCAGCGCTGTTTGGAGCCCGCTCAGCGCCGGGATCTGGGACACCGGTGGAGGGGAGGCGGGAAAGAGCGGACTCCAAACTTGCCTTCCGTGTAGTACCTGTGGGTTGGGGAGGTCAGTGGATGCAGGGTCGGGGACTGTGGTCCACTGGAATGGAAGGTCTGCTACACAGGAGGTTGGAGGCAGGCTGTGAGGGTCGTCGTTGTGTGCTGTGCCCCACCGGAGGTGTCTGTGGGGCGTTAAGCTACTTGTAGGAGTGACATTCAGCAGCAGACCAAACACCGAGGACCCCGGGACCTGGGAAGGGACTTTTGGGATCAGGTGGCTGGCAGGCAGACCCTTCTGTGCCCTCCCACTGAGCAGAGCTGAAAGGTATGGAGCTCAAGGTGGAAGGTGGTGGGCAGTAAGGATTTGGGGCGGTGTTTCTCAGGGAGGGCCAGACATGTGTATGGGGAAAGATGACCAGGGAGCAAACAACCAACAAGCAGTGGCCACCCTCTTCCTCCCACTTCTGCTTCATCTCCATATGGGTGTGTGTGTGCCCCTGGTGCATGTGTGCCCTCGTGCCCCATGTGTGGGTGTGCCCATGTGTGTGCCTGGGGGTGTGGCTTACCTGGGCTGCAGGGCAGATTCTGGTTGAGGCAGGAGATGCATGAGTCATCTCTCTGTAAGATCAGGGAAGACCTGAAGACTACCCAAGCCCATTTTACAGATGGGCAAAGTGAGGCCCAAAGATAACAGAGCCACACCTGTCCCCCACCCATCAGACCTGGGCTGAGGTTGATTTCTTTCTACCCTTACCCCAGGACTTGAGGAATCTGCAGTTGCTGCTTGGGCAGAGCCTAAAACCTGTGGGTTCCAGGTCTGGCACCAGCTCCAGGTTGGCTGGTGGGTGGATGGAGTATATTGGTCATCTAGTTTCTTCTATCCCATGATTACCTCCCTTACCATCACCTCCACCAGGGCAGAAATCCCTGTTCCATCTAGCTAATGTCTTGCACACTCCGGGATGGGGTGCTCATTGCTTGTCCTGGAAGCAGACCTTAAGACAACTGGCATAATTCCTCTCCTCCCACTAATGGCCGTGGTGAGACCCACCTCCTGAGCACTCAAAGCCCCACCAAGTTCTGGCCCTGAGGCCGTAGCTCTGGCACCACTTACAGCCTCTCAGTGTCACAAAGCCTCCAGGCCTCACCAGCAACCCTCGGGCTCTTCTACCCTTGGGCTCCAACCACTCAGATTCTCCCTGGATGAGCCCGGGATCTTGGGACCGCCACTGGCACCCCATTCTCCCATCCCTGGAGGCTTCTCAGCCTAGGGGCAGAGTGATTTCAGTGGGGCCCCTTCTCGTGCAACATCTGCCCCCCACCTCCTGAGAGAGTCCAAAGCCTGGCTCTTCCCATGCCTGTCCTCCCCTGTCTTTCCACATTTTGTTCGGTTAGTTCCCAACTTGAGCTGCTCCTCCAGACAGCCTTCCCTGATTGCTCCAGCCCACCCAGCCCTTCCCCCTCTGACCCCACCCTTCAACCCTGCTCACCTCCCAGCCTGGGCTCTTTTGACCATCCCATGGGATCAAGGGCTAAGGTCTCTCACCCTCCCATGTCCCCTATAGCCCAGTGCAGGGCTGGGCCCACAGAGGGAGAAGGGACTCACCCAGGAGTGGGTGAGGGCAGAAGGGACTCACCCAGGAGTGGATGAGGGAGGCTGGAATGAGGGGCCCCCATTTCCCTCTCTATTTCTCCCTCCAACCCACCAGCCAGCACTTGCTCCCATAAGGAATGAACACCAGGCGATCCTGCTCCAGCCAGACTTGGCGGGGGGTGGGGTGCGGGGAGTACGTTACCAGAGTCATAAAATGGTAGCTGCAAAGTTCAGTTTGAAAGCCCAAGGCCTTATCACTCCTGTTTATGGAGCCCTGACCTCAGTCTGTGAAGAGGAAATCTCTAAACAGGGAAGCAAAAAAAGGAAAGAAAACCTCCAGTGTCTCAGAAGAGGAAGTCCGCCCCAAGACCACCCTTCAGGCCTTCCACTACCCCCACCCCCTGGACAGCAGGCACAGGAGCTTCTCACTGGTAGCAGAACTGCTCAGGCCAGTGCCCAGCCCAGGACAGGGGTGGGAGGTGTCATAGAGAAGGAGCAGACCCACGCCCTGCCCTGGGAAGATTCTCCAGTTGGTAGGGGAGAGCTGAGCCAGTGACCCAGGAGAACCAGCCCAGGTGGGTGTGGGATGCAGCTGCCCAGAAATGGGGCAAGGGTCGCTGAGAGGAGCAGTCAGGGAAGGCTCCCTGGAGGAGGAAGGGTGGTCCCTGAAGAGTTCAGCCAAATGGTCCAATCTTCCACCTGAGACCATAAAACAGCCTCTGTTGGCAGGACCAGTGAGCCTGACCCCAGAAGGTGGAGAAAGCCCTCAGCTTCCCCCAGAGACTAGGTTGGCCCTGGGCTTGGGGGACACTTGGTTCCTCTGATTCTTCTCTGAAGCGGGCTGCTGGCCATCTGCTCCTGAAGGCTTCACCTTGCCGTAGGCATGCTGCCCCAGCCCTCTGCTTCCCGCTGCTCCAGAAGCTGTCCATGGTTACCCAGCCCTCCCGGCCCCCAGCAAGCCACCCTGTGGGCTTCAGGAAACACTGCTACAGAGGGGTCAGGTCTCCTCCTTAAGTCAAGGGACAATGTCAGTTAGGCCTGCCCAGGGCTCCCCAGGGACTGCACTGGAAGAGCGAGCTCCCTTCAGAGGTTTCCACCCTCCCATGCTCCCCTGAGTCTCCGTCTTTCCTGACGTTTCTAGAGCTTCCATGATAAGGAGCCTGAGCTGGGTCCTCCCCTCACTCCATGGCAATGGCCAGTTGACCTGGAGAGCATGTTTCCTTTCTGTGGAAGGGCCTCTGTTTCCCCATCACAAAAGGGAGGGTGAGAACCCTTGGCCCAAGATTCAGGAGAAATGGGCAGAGAGGCCAGCTCTGCCCTGGCTGGGGCAGAGTCTTCACACCCACCACCACCCCCCCCCCAGCATCACGACTGACTGTGAAATGGGCTTGGCCGTCCAGTCAGGACTTCAGTGAGACTTGAAGGAGGTGAAAGTGCTGTGTGAACTATGTGACAGGTCTTTCTTTCCTCTTGATCCCCAGCTTGGGAGCCCTAGGGACCCTTCTTCAGCCCTCTCTTGCCCCCCATTGCCCAGGGACTTACAGGGCAGGCGGGAGTACTGGGGAGGCAGGCAACGGATGATGGGCCTCCCTGCACGCAGGCAGCCTCATGGCAACCCAGCCTGGGTGGAGCCTGCCACTCGCAGGGGCCCTTCACTGTGACACCCCTGGATGTGGATGCAGGAATGGGGCCAGGGGACTAGACAGAGCCCTGTCCCTTTCTCCCTGCTCCTTGTTCTCACCCTCCCAGACTCAGCCCTCGCCTCTCTGACTTTCCCAACACAAAGCTGTTCTCATTGCACCCGGGAAAATGTACAATACATGCAAACTCTCCCACATACCTTAGATGTATTTCAGAAGAAAAAGAAATACAATTTAATCTTTCCATCACATTATGGGTTTTTTTTTTTAACTTTTATTGTGAACATTTTCGAACATATTTTTTTTAAAGTGGAGTGAATAGTATAACGAACATGGAAATACCCATTTCTTGGAGTGATGTCAGCAAAATGGCAGTATAGGAATTTCCAGTGTTTGTCCCCTCCCAATTTCTAGATTTGAAAATTATTAACCTTTAACCATTAATATTTACATCATTTGCTTTTTTTGGCCGAAGTATTTTAAAATACATTATAGACCAAATTATTTTAAGATGCATCTCTAGAATCAAAGGATATTTTCCTACGTAACTATGATACCATTATCGCACCTAACAAAATTAACAGGGATTCCTTAGTAGTCGATATTCAGGTATCCCCCAGCAGCATTTAATCCAGCATCACAAGATGAGTGGTGATATTATCAGGGTGGGAGGGCAGGTGGGTGAGGGGATGAGCAGGGGGCCTGGAGCAGGGTCGGTGGGCAGGAAGCTGGGCTTCACTGGACAGGGCCCAATCTTATATGCATCTCCTCTTAATGTGGTTCATGATGTGAAGGTCCGTATCTCCCAGGAAGTGCCTCCCACCATCTTAAAAACAAGTTCTTCCTGACCAGGGGGTCATCAGAGGAGGAGAGGTCACCAGCCGACGTATTGAGGAGTCATGGCTCCCTGTGTCAGTGCCCTGCTCTCTGCGGGTGGCCCGACATCAACATCACCCACAGACACTGTGTTTGAAACTGAGTGTCTTTCCCCAGTGGTGCCCAGGATGACTTTCAAAGGACAGAGGATTTAAACCTGAGTCTCTGCCGCCCCGGCTTTGCTGGCCATCCTCGTGGTGATCCTCTGCAAAGAAAGCCTGTAAGGCTTCATGCCCCTCAGTAAACCTTGCAAGAAGGGCCTCTTGAGGGACCAGCTTAACCCCAGGCTGAATGCCTTTGCTTGCATTCTCCTAATAATGAGAGCCCTTGCCCTGGTACCACCCTAAGCTGAGGAAAGTTCTTTCTTGCCCCAAACCCAAGCCTGCATCCCAAGCCCTATGTCTCCCTCTTTTTC
>RJWK010050303.1:0-16318 GCA_004363435.1 Platanista minor | reverse complement strand
ACTTAATAATATACTAAATATTCCTAGAAGAAAAAATTTTAATATAATAGATGATATCCAAGATTAACATTTCAGTTTCTTGAGAAAGTCCACTTCTTCTGAGATTAATTATGATGCTATTTAGAATTATTAGGAAAAAAATGGCTACAATAAATCCCCTATTTTATAGAAGGACATATCTTGGTGTGCTTAGGAGGAAAATTTTTTTTGACACAGTCTCAACCTTTGTATATTTATAAAAATATAAACCAATAGAACTTTTTTCTGATCAGATGATTTCCAATTATGAGGCTTATTTTTTTCTTCCACGTGGAATGTTATTACCAGAACACATCTAGTTGTTTGGCACTGAGATATGGTAAAGAGACAAGATTTGCAGATGTATTTTCCATTCCTTTTAATGGGAATTATAACTGCTCATCAAGGGAACAAATGTCTCTGTAATATTTATTCATGATTTGGTACAGATGCAGTTATAAAAAAAAGTATTCCAAACTCCAGTGGGTCATGGCAAAAGAGTCTACTTTTGTGTGTGTGTGGTACACGGGCCTCTCACTGTTGTGCCCTCTCCCATTGCGGAGCACAGGCTCCGGATGCGCAGGCTCAGCAGTCATGGCTCATGGGCCCAGCTGCTCCGCGGCATGTGGGATCTTCCCGGACCAGGGCACGAACCTGTGTCCCCTGCATCGGCAGGCGGACTCTCAACCACTGCGCCACGAGGGAAGCCCAAGGGTCTACTCTTATTTAATCAAAGCTAAATGTTTATTGGCAACTTAATCACCTAATTTTTTTTTCTATTATGTCTCCATTTTCATAAAAAATATAGTAGATATAAAATATTTAAAATTTGATCACTTTATAATAATTGTAGCGAGAAGGAATATGACTCTGGAGATGTAAAAATTGGAGTACTTAGAGAAACTATAGAGACATCTTTGTTTCTCATTGTAATTAAGTATACTTAATTCTTATAAATAATATACATGGGACATTTTGAAATGTTGAATATAATGCTAGTTTTGTGTCATAAGTTTATTTACAATGAAATTAGTGTGCTTTGATCTATAGACTGTAAGATATGTTTCTTTCTATAATGAGATATTGAGAATCTGTTACTTGTTCTGGTTTTGAAGTCTATGTATGTGGTTTATAGAAATATGGCCACAAAAAGCATGGCAAAATCATCGGTGTCAAATATGCTGTTGTACAATAAAGTTATTGTAATGGGTATTAACCACTGACAGTAACCATTGTCATGGTTATTAATGTTTATTCAGTGCTTATTCTGTATTTATTTATTAATCCTCATAACATCTGTAAGAATTCAATACTATTTTTACCCCATTCACATTTAAGAAAGCTAGCATTGTGAGAACTCAGAATCACATAACTAACATGTGGTGAAGCCATAAATTAAGTCCAGAGATTATGGATATAACCATCATGCAATCCTGTCTCTCAGTATCTCAGTATCCTATCTCTCAGTAGGATAAGACAATGGAGAGCTTCAGAATTGTGCCTTTTTAAGGCTCTCACTCATTCTCTCTTACCATCTCTCACCACTTTTGCAGTGACCTACCTTCCTTATAGGTTTCAGTGTTACCAACTTGTCTTTTGAATATAGTTTTTCTTCTCTTCCTCATACGTTGTTTAACCCAGATCTTCAATGAATAGATTAGATATAAATTACTTCTAATTCTTATTCTAATATAAAATTCTTGTGGGCAATCCCAGGAATGGTAAGGAAATCTGCAGGTTATTTTTATTAAAAGTGACTAATAATATCTCTGAAAAACTATACTGAACAATAGGCTTTATTTAAGAAGAATTTAGTCATCCAAGTTAAGATGTTTCTGCTGTAATGTGAAATACAGTTTCAAGGTAAGGTGCTACCTAACATAGGTATGGATACCAAATCCAAATCTCTGGATTCTTTCTCTTATTATCTAATACATACTTATCATTTTAAAGGACTTTCAGAAATTGCCTGTCTCTATGTTTCTGCCATATTGTTTGGCCTAGAAACTAGACCAGTTTTGCAGAATGGTAATCAAGGAGAGAAATACACAAAGCCAAGTTCAGGCACATTTTGAGGTGGGCTGTGTACTAATGATTGACTGGGCTCAGGGATTGAGGTTGACAAGACCAGAAGTCTTGTAGCTGATGCTTCCTGGGTGCCTAAAATCAAGCCAGAGACTTGATTTGAACTTTTGAACATAGCATGATTCAAAAAAACAACAGTACTAGTCAGAGATGAAATCAGGGACCCAGAGCCATAGGTTGCTGAGATGGAGATTTGGAAGTATGCAGAAACTCTTATTTGAGTTGGAACAAACAAGGAAATGACATAAGCACTGAGAGCTATGGGTGATTTATAAAGAAGCTAGGTAATTTACAAAGAAATAGTTAAAAATAATCCATTTGACTGTTTGCTTTAGTAAATAAGATGTATGCGTGTGTCAGACTGGCTCAAAGTTTGGGATAGATGAAAATGCTTTCAGCTATAGTCAGTGTACCATTCACTTACTTCCATCATATTGGAATAAAAGCAAGTCTTTGCTTTTTAATAGTAAGGAATTCCATCCCTTCTGTCCTCTTTCCTGTCAACTGTATACGCAATGACTGAATTGCTTTCTAATCTTGATTGAATATAGCATCTCTCCATAGTTTCAGTGATGAAATTTCTTTCCTTGCATTATTTTATCCAATCAGTAGCAGCTGGTCGGTGGCATTGTTTTCCAACTTGTCCTAATATTTATTACAATATCACAATTTTGTATATAAAACCAATGCATGATTAATTATTTATCTCTTCCTAGACATGTTTATTGTTCTTTAATAGAAATCTCAATGTTAAAATTGACTTACTGTAGATTTTCCTTAAAAGAAGAAACTAATGATTCAATAAATAAGGCTACCAAAGTGCGTGAGAACAGTTATAGTTTTTCTTATGAATTCAATAAATGTTTGGAAATCATTGGTGATACTATTAGAATCTGAAGTTCACAAAAAATCTAGTATATGCTTGTTATGTGTCTGCTAAATTTAAGAAAAAGGACAAAGAATAAAACAATATTCTGGTAGTGCTTAATTTTGAAGAACTTAAGAGTGTTTTTTATTTATTCGTTGACTACAAAACATTTGTTATGAACTAAAAACAAATAAATTGTTAAGATCACAGGAGAGAGTGTAAAATAAAAGAGAAACAGCAAGAGTAAGATTAGCAAAAGTAGATGTCAGAAAACCTGGTCCAAGTCCCAATTCTGCAACTCATGTAAATAATCTCTTTCTTAATTATAAAATTAAGGCTTGGGTCAAATGATCCCTAAGAATCCTTTGAGATCCTTAGTAGTACTCACAGCTAAAATTCTTTAAATATGGAGAGAATAAGCAAAAGCACAAGATATAATTTTATATAAAAATTTTCCTGGGAGACAAAATATATTGGCATTTAAAAAAATGTTTCGTTCAACTATAAGAAACTGTGCACCATAGAGAACTAAGTTTTGTGACAAGTCGTCAATCGACACTGCTGCTCCCTTGCCCCGTGCTGGGTAATTGGTCCAGAGCTGACTCAGAGGAAAGATCACCACCTACTGTATTGCCCATATCACTTCCTGTAGCACCTGGGTTTTTCTTGGAATGTTTCCATCCAAATGTAGATCATATCTGTCCTTGATCTGTTTGCAAGGGCTGATAAGATCATAGCCTGGGGTGTAGGGCACTGAGCCACATATGTATAAAAGCATTTTTTTTTTTTCCTGAGGGTTATGTAAAGGTGATTTAATCACTAGCCTGGTCACTAACATATGACCAAATGGGATTTCTTAAAACACAGAATTTCCTTAATGGTTTCCTGGTTGTAAATGAACTCACCAGTTTCCCATTAGGATTGATTTTCGTCACAAGGCTTAACACCCAAGATCCTCATAAATTTTTTTTTTTCAAGTGCTGTGAAAGAGTGGAAAATTACAAACTGTCCAAATTCTGGTACAGGAAGTACAAGTAAAGGAAAAAAAAATGATGTCCAGGTCATAGGAAATACAATAAACAAAATTCAGTAAGTTGTGCTATTCCTGTAATGTTGCTGATGTTTTGAGAGGAAAAAGCACAAATCTTGCAGAGAAATCTGTAATTCTGTGGGAGGTACTTTTAGCATCGCTATTTATCTATTTAACAATATTTTCATTAGACTTGACAAAACAAAAAGAACTAATGCATATTTTATTAACTGAAAGTAACCAACATTTGACACAACCTTCTTTAAAATGATATATTTAAATAGATTTGATATTTGAAATGTGTTTGAAAGTCTTCACTGATTGTGTAAAATATTACAGATTGGGTGTAGTTTTCAAATATTCAGTATTCTCTTTTTATGAAAGAGAAGATTAAAAAACTAAGAGAAAAAAATGCCCTGATTTTCCAGTTTATTTTCTTAAACAGAAGTGCAGGATATCCTTCCCTTTTTTCTTTTGGCTACATGCGAGAACTCATGCAGGACAGGACAGGGTCAACAGCCTTCAGAGAAAGACTACCAGGAACACACCTATATAATTAAACACACTGAGTTTATTACAGCAGAGAGAACATCATGGGACAAGGCCCACCCTCATTATAGAGGGTAATCTGCTTTACTCAAAGTCTACAGATTTAAATGTTAGTAATATCTTTTTTTATTTTTTATTTTTTTATTTTTTATTTTTCGCTGCCTTGGGTCTTCATTGCCACACACGGGCTTTCTCTAGTTGCGGTGAGCAGGGGGCTACTCTTCATTGTGGTACGCGGGCTTCTCATTTCAGTGGCTTCTCGTTGCAGAGCATGGGCTCTAGGCACATGGGCTTCAGTAGTTGTGGCTCGTGGGGTCCAGTAGTTGTGGCTCACGGGCTCTAGAGCACAGGCTTAGTAGTTGTGGCGCACGGGCTTAGTTGCTCTGCAGCATGTGGGATCTTTGCTGACTAGGGATCAAACCAGTGTCCCCTGCATTGGCAGGCAGATTCTTAACCACTGCGACACCAGGGAAATCCCGAAATGTTAGTAATATCTTAAATAGCTTCAGGATAACACCTATAGACTGGTGTTTGGCCAAATAACTGGGCACCTAGCCAGGTTGACACATTAACTGTCACAATAAATAATCATGTAGTGTCAAAGTAAGAGGGTGTTAGAAAGAATCTATTATAGAAATTTGGGGGCTTTTTGTGGGTGATTTAGGGGAGGGCTTAAAGAAACAGCAGTGAGGGGGCTGGTGCTGTAAATTGGATGCTGGGAGAAAGTGGGACAATTTTATGATTGGTATTTCAATGCATTTTATTTGTAGGGAGAAGAGGCTAGGGTGAGGCTAAAACTATGACTGGTAAAGAGTGAAAAGTTACTCATTTTAGCCAAAAGAGGGGGGTGTCTGGTATTTTGTGATTGGCACAGTGACCTTGTTTTTGCCTGGGCTTTGGCAAAATAGTGGACTGGGCTTGTTTTGTCTCACTTTGTCATGGAATCGAAGTAATCTTGTCTGAAGTTGGTATTCTGTGAGCTTATTTTTGCTCAGTGGGAGAATTGCACGGCTTAGTGGTGTGTATTAGGCCGTATTCTGGAGGTAAGATGGCTGCTCGTTTTTATTTTTTCCTTTCTTAACAGTCTTTTTTTTTTTTTTTTTTTGGCACTTTGCATTGCTGGTAGTCGTTGGCTTTTGTTTGTTCTGCTGTAGTCCTCAAAACCGACCTTAAAATGTAGTTAATACGTTACGTGGAACCTGGTACCTGAGGGAAATATTTTGGTTTATATCCTCACCTTCACTCAGCTTTCCTCAGTCTATCTCTGCCCTCTAGGTATGTCCTGTCATTGTAAATTCCCACCAGTACCATTGCACATAAGTCCATAACACAGGACTTGGTTGAATAGATACAGTATTTTTATGTTGTAGGTGAATCACCTGTTGCTGATTCAACTTTACTAACACCCCTTCCAGGTTTCCCTTAGCACTCAGACAAGAATACCCTTCTCTCTGTGGTTCACATTTGTAGTTAGCCAGTAAAAGGAACACAAGTACAATTTGAAAGGCAGAAGAGGAGAAATATGCTGGAGAGTTGTATTCTGGAGGTGGCCTCACATTCACAGAGGGTTCTTGGGCTGTACTTGAGAATCACCCACTTCACTATGGCACAATGAGAGAATGAATAGGTGCTTTTCAGATATTCTTGAGAAGTGAAGTAGTTTTTCTATAAGCTTTTAAGAACTACCCAGTTTTTGTGCCTCAAGCTGAGATCTTCAGTAGTTCCTTCCCTGATGTTCCAGCTGCTGTTCCTTAACCTTTGCTCCTCCAATTCTTCTAACATTCCTTTGAGACCTGATTCCTATGTTATACCCTCTGTTCTCCAAATCCTGAAAATGGCAGTGTTTTCTTGACTGAACCCAAATAAATATAATGCCCACTGGCATTCCTACTCTGATTTCAAATCAATTCATCCTTCTACCCTTCTACAGGCCACTCCCTCCACACAGTTCATTGTGTCATATATGTGTTGATAGTACAATATATGTCATAAGGTGGACACATCTGCTAATAACCTCCAATCAAAGATGAACTAAAACTTTCATTCAGATGTTAGTGTCACCGTTATTATGATTTTGACACCCGATTTAAAAAAATGACAGAATATATAATCTGACTCTGAAATGTTCATCACAAAATGGATAGCTGTAAAATCTCAGGTAATGGTTGATTGCATATATATATTAATTTCACTCCCTCATAAAACCCCACTAACATGACAACAGAGAAAAAAAGGGAGCTTCCCTGGTGGTCCAGTGGTTATAGACTCTGCATTTCCACTGCAGGGGGAGCGGGAAACTGACATAACAGACTCAAGAAAGCTGAATCTTAAAGCAGCAGTGAGAAAGAACAGGTCAAATCCAATTTGTACTGCAAAATCCCCCAAAGCTCAGGAATTGGTGTCACTAGGTATCTCTAGATGTCAGTTGAAAAGAGAGAGGTTGTTAACAGAAGAAAGATTGGTTAAAGCCTGTTTACAGGGCTTGGTTAAAAGGTTAACAGGCTTTTGGTTAAACGCCTGTTTATAGGGCTTCCCTGGTGGCGCAGTGGTTGAGAGTCCGCCTGCCAATTCAGGGGACGCGAGTTCGTGCCCCGGTCCGGGAAGACCCCACATGCCGCAGAGCGGCTAGGCCCGTGAGCCATGGCCGCGGAGCCTGCGTGTCCGGAGCCTGTGCTCCGCAACGGCAGAGGCCACAAGAGTGAGAGGCCCGCATACCGCACAAAAAATAAATAAATAAAATTTAAAAAGCCTGTTTATAAAGCATTTAATTGCCCCAATTTTTTACCCTACTGTAAGTAGCCAAGTTATAATCCCATCCTGACAGGAGAATGGAGGCTTGTTTTCTAGAGAGAATAAAGCAGAAGATCTCTGAACTGGTACATGCTAGGTACAGTTGAGTTTGAAGCACTAACTAAATGTATATTTATAGAAAAGGCTGAGACATACCCTCTGCTCAGCCATCTTCTTTCTCTTAGTTCTCAGGCAGAAGACTGAAGAGTGTGCAGGATCTGACCACACCGAATGGCAAAACATAAAGATCCTGACATAGGGATTTTCCAAGGAAAATGGCCCAGTCAGATCATTTTTCAGTGAAACCCACAGTTCACCACCCATACCCACATGCTCAGAACTTCCAAACAACATCTTGGTCCCCTACTCTTGAGTATAAGTAGACAACTAATGATGAACAGATATCTGAGAAATTTCTTCAAGATAGAATTTAGTGAACAGAACAAATAAACTAACAGAGGAAACAAAGTACATAGGGAAACGTAAATTTCAAAAAGTAAACATCATTGGTATCCTTAGAAAGATTTTGTAACCTCATTCACTGAGTGGACAAAGGGTGCCATCCAGTTTGGAGAGACTAGAGCACGATTTGAGGTCACTGAGAGCAGATGACGTGCACAACAGGCTCTGGCGGTACAGACAAAGCATCTGCAGCCCGCATGGGTGGTAGACATCTACACCACCCACTTTGTGCTCCCGTAGAAGCACTTCAACCTCTCCTCTGTGTAGTCTAAAATATAGAAAGCTGAGGGTCTTCCTGAGGGCCACTGATGCATGTACTTAAGCAGAACAAAGGAGTACACCTTAAGTATGAACCAGGGAAAGATATTCCCACAGGCAATAAGCCCAGCCTAGGCAGAGAAGACCTTTTATCTCTTGGAAAGGAAGTGTCCAGGCCCAAAACCCATTTTTATGTTAGCAAATTGAGGTAGAAAGATTGCATGCTCAAGACTGTCTTTCCCCAGAGATATAAAGGACTATGAATTAACAGCAGGGTACTATTTAAAAGGGATATTCAGTTAAGAAAAGAGAATAAGAGGAACATTCAAAAGAGTGCAAAATCCAGGGCTTCCCTGGTGGCGCAGTGGTTGGGATTCCTCCTGCCGATGCAGGGGACACGGGTTCGTGCCCCGGTCCGGGACGATCCCACGTGCCGCGGAGCAGCTGGGCCCGTGAGCCATGGCCGCTGAGCCTGCGCGTCCGGAGCATGTGCTCCACAACGGGAGAGGCCACAGCAGTGAGAGGCCCGCGTACCACAAAAAAAAAAAAAAAAAAAGAGTGCAAAATCCAAATAGTGATAGTTCTGTAAGAGCAGAACAGATAAAAACAGAGGAAAAGAAATCTTCCAATAAGTCTTTTAAGAAAATTTCCAGTAACTGAAGGATGTGTTTTCAGATTTAAAGACCTCATCAGATGCTAGCACAGTGAATGAAAATAGACCTCCACCTGTGCACTTCATGGTAAAATTTTGGAATAATAGGGAACAAAGAGACAATTCTATATGCCTCCAAAGAGAGAAAAACTGACACATATATAAAGAATCAAGAATCAGCATGTCCTCTGACTTTTTGGCAGCAATGCTGGAAGCTAATAGACTATGGATTAATATATTTAACGTTCTAAAAGAAATTTTATATATATACATATATAAACTCATATAATATATAGACATATTAATTAAGCGTATAATATTATCTATTTATTTTTATCGTATACAAATACATAGGTATGCGTTTAATGAAATATCCAACACAGAACACTTAAAGAAATGTCCAGTGTACCAAGTTCTAGAACTCCTGTGTTATACAATGTATAATGTATACATGTATTATACATTGATGTCATTTTAAAATAAAATGACAAGTATGGATCATGTGAGCAGCATATAGGAAATATAGTGGAAGCTCATATTTTCTAGGAGAAATCATCGTACATTCTATATCTATTCTATGGAAAGCAGTTATAGTCTTTTTTTATTTAAACCATATAGTCTTAAAACCTTATGGTTGCCCTCAAATTTTAATCAAGAGAAGATATCTGGAAAAGTGGTTAAGTTTAGCATTGCTAAAAACAGAAATAATTTGCTCAAATTCCTTAAAACAGTTTTTCAAAACAACTGTTTCCCAAACTGTTTTACACTCTTCTGTAGTTGAACAAACTATTTCTCACAGTTGGTACACATATGAATTTGAGGCTGCTTGAAGATATATCATGGTAATTCATATGTAGTAAAACCTTTTACATAATGGCAGATAGAATAATTATCACTCAGCAGTGGTAACTATTACTAATGATAACGTGTAAACTGCTTCAAACCAACTTAAAAATGGATGACTTTTGGGAAAGGCGAGGGTAAGGAATAAACATTAACCTGAGTACCCTTTAATGAACAAATTTCTTTTTCCTAAAGACTTCCTAGAGTTAAAATTTTCCTGGCTTACTCAAAAGGAGGATTGTGCAGGTGTGTTATGATCAAATTCAGGATATTACAGTTATATTTTCACAAACAACCTCTGTTGGGTTTGCTATTTTTTTGGCACTTCAAAGCCTTATATAATTTTCTTTTCATTACGTTTTTGCCCATGATTCATTTTTTCTAAAAATTATCTCTGCTTTTAAGAGTTATAGTTAATAAACCAAGTGCCCAGAGAAAGCCATTAAAAAATCACTGCAAATATCAAGAGAAAAATATATTTCCTGCTCTATGTTATTTATTATTCTAACACAGACTGTGTGAATCATAATACTGGAAATTCCGTATATTTTTGTAAGCAGGTCTCTTTCCAGGTGAGCCTAAACTTTGAGCAGGAAGGCTTTTTGACAGAAAACATTACATAGCTTTTTTTTTTTTTTTTTTTTTTTTTTTGCAGTACGCGGGCCGCTCACCGTTGTGGCCTCTCCCGTTGTGGAGCACAGGCTCCGGAAGCTCAGGCTCAGCGGCCCTGGCTCACGGGCCCAGCCGCTCCGCGGCATGTGGGATCTTCCCGGACCGGGGAACGAACCCGCGTCCCCTGCATCGGCAGGCGGACTCTCAACCATTGCACCACCAGGGAAGCACCTACGTAGCTTTTCTTCTCCCTTTCCTTTGTGCTGAGCAAGTGCTCTCCAGAGACACATGAAATCCAAATACCAACTTACACTGCTGAGTGTATAGCAAGTAACACATATAAACCCAAATAATAATAACAATAATAAATTAAAAACATAAGGTGGGAAGGAAAATGCTGGCCTGAACAGCAGAGCTTTGTTAAGGCATTGATGGCGCTGGGGCTGCATGTGAGCAAGGAGTGTGAGGGGTGGAGGAGGTCTGTGTTCCCTTATCAGCTCTGTGTGAATGTAACAGATGTGATATCAGGGCTGGGCCTTAGGCAGACACTGAAGTAGGCAGGATTTTTTTTTCCCCTTTGTTCTGCCCACTTTCTCTTCCACATACTGTTTCTCTCTGATTCTCCTTGCAAACCATAGCTCCACAGTTGCTTTCGGACTTGGGGACCCTCTGATTCTGATGCTTGACCTTAATAATCCTTCCCAGCCTACCATGAAAAGAGACATTTTTGATCCTACCATGGGGATCCTCTGTAGTCCCCACCCAAACTTATCTGTTACCCCCTCAGGTCCTTTTTAGTCCCCCCCCCCTTTTTTTTTTTTTTGCAAACATGTACAGATTTGATCACGTTTTACAGTGACTTCCTGTGTCATTTTCTTGGAAATATTTGACTCCAAAGAGCAGCAACCAAAACCCAAAGGGATGTATCATATTCTGCCTTGTACCAGAGTAAGGCCATCGCCTAGACTTTCAGCTTTCTGATGTCAGAGGTTATATACCATATTCATCCTCGTATATGCTTCACTATTTCTTACAGTATTTTGGGAATAGTAGACACTCACATACGAATATGTGGAATTAATATGAATTTAAATTAATGAAACAATATTTCCATAAAGCTTTTCAGGGAAATGGATGATCTTTTGGCCACTGTCATTTAGATACATTTTGATAATTTTCAGACTATTCTTTGGCTGTTTTACTGGTCAATAAATACTGTCAGAACAGATAAATGTTGTATCCGATCTGCTTTGGTGATTGATTCGTAAATGCTTCCAAAGGCCCATCAATCCTCCTGCATCATTTTGCCCCACTGTGCCCTTCAGCCCTTTTTTTTCTCCTTGGCCTCATCCTGCTTCCTTCTTCCTTTCAAAGAAGTACATGAACTGTGTTCTGTACTCATGCTTTGTGGTGTTCATTTATTTGCTTCTGGGAAATTGTGTGTTCATTTGGCATCAGGAAAAACAACAACAACAAAAAAATGGGACACAGTAGGCAGACCGCATGATAGATAGTTCTGCAGTTTTCTGCAGTTAATGACATGTCTTATGTGAAGCATTGGACATTATATTTTGTTCCTTGTGAGAGCACAGTCTCAAGGGAAATTGCTACTCTGTTTGAAGAGCAGTTAATAAATATGGATATAGTGTCGTCTTTTGCCACAAAACTACCATCTCTTCAGGGTATCTGTTAACAAATTCACTTTTGGAGGACACTGAGCGAAGCACTGTGAAGGGAACATTTGCTTAAGTGAGGTTTGTCCTTGCTCTCCTTGGGAAAGAAGGATTTCCAGGAAGTTTGATAAGATTGGCCGTTTCCTATTGCACTGTCATGACGAACTTAGAAAGATACCATCCAGGATGCAGGTGTCCAGGTCAAAGGAAATAAAAGGCAAGTTCAAAAGTACTCCTCCCACATAGTTGCTGATCCTATATCTCTATTAGTATGTCATGGGAAGTTTCTATGTGAGCATATGCTGGAAATTAGGCAAAACCTAAGTTGCATATCACCCAAATGAAACAGGTTAAAAATATATCTCTTAAAAAATGCATTTATACGTAACAATACTGTAATGTTCACTTAAAAATTTGTTAAGTGGATAGATTTCATGTTAAGTATTCTTAACACACACGCCTATACAAAACTGGGACAGGAGGAAACTTTTGGAGGTGATGATATATTTACTAACTTGATGGTGATAATAGTTTCATGGATGTATATTATATGTCCAAATTCATCAAATGGTATACAATAAGTATGTGCAGGTTTTACTGTATATCAATTCTACTTCAATAAAATTATTTTTTAAAAGCATTTAGAAAGAAATATGAAAAAATATTTTTTCATATTCAAAACATTAATTTTATTTTGAAATAATTTCAAACTTCCTGCAAAGTAGCAAGAAGAATGCAAACAGCGCCTGCGTACCATTCACACACAGAACCCTTTCTAAGTTTCATTTCAGTCATGTCCTTTATATTAAAAGCATCCAATCAAGGATCATACATGTACTCAATTGTCATATCTTTCTAATCTGCTTCGTCCAGGAACCTTCCTCAATCTTCCTTTGATTTCATAACCTTCATATTTTTCAAGATTTCAGCCTGTCATTTTGTAGGATATTTCTCAGTTTGGATCTGTCTGATGTTTCTCATGAGGAGAGTCAGATTATACTTTTTTTTAGAAGAAATATCAGGCAAATGATACTGTGCTTTTGTTTTTGTGCATCCTATCATGTAGTACATGATATTTTTGTCCTAATATTTGTGTTGTATTAACTTTGTTCACATAATTAAGATGGTATCAGCCAGTTTTCTTCACTCTTTTTACTTTGTAATTAATAAGAATTTTATATGGAGGTAATTTGAAATAAATATCTGGTTCCTCATCCCACTGTCACCCTCTGGTTTTAGCAGTCATTGATGTGTCTTGCTTGAATGAATCATGGCTAGAAGAGCATCAGATTGTGGTTCTTTGTTACTTCTGCTTGTACTACTTCCCATTTATTTATGGATTTGCTTATTTATATCAGTGTGTATTCATTGATTCCTCTTATATTCAGTCTGTTAATGTCATTATCTAAATAAATGGTTAGATTGATCTCTATTTGACCAATGGGAACCCCTTAAAACTTAGGCTTATACATCCTTTTATTATACTCCCATTTTTCTTTGATTCGTTCCTTACTATCTCAGCAAGATAATTCCTGGCTCATATTATACTTGTTTCTGCCCCAGTGCTAAAATCAGCTGTTCCTCTAACAGTGTCTGGTGCTTTTTAGTGGAGAGTGGTACTTAGAAGTTGATAAGTTCATTATTAATGTGATGTTCCAGTGTCAAAATCTTCTAGTATTTGTACCTTCATTTTCTGTCATGGAGAAACTTAGTTTCCAATATCCTTAATATATTTACATATTTGCTAAATACCCGCTGTGTGGCTACTCTCCCAGGACTTGAAGGCTGCCTTCACCACTTCACTCTGACACACAGTCTCTGCATGGGCTGTCATTACTGGCCACCTCTGCCCACACTCACTGCCTCACTCACTCCACATAAACCCTATGCCTGCCTTCATTACTACCACAGCCTAATGTCTTTTGGAGGCAAAAGAAGAGACATGAGGAGCGTTCAGGTGAAGAGAGGATTAAAGGCCAGAGAGGAGTGAAGGGGAAAAACAACGTTCATATTTTAAGCTCCATTTATACTGTATTGTAGAATGCATTGAAATATTCCAAACTGTGTGAGGTCTAGGTAACAAAAACAGGTATACACATTTTATACTTATTATGCTCTACGTATTGATAATTGAAATGCTGCCATAACAAAACTTCCTAAAACATAAACACCTGTGAGGAAAAAAAAAAAAGTATGTATCTTATACTCCAGACTGAATTTCTCAGGTATGACGTGTTCTACTTAGAAGAACCATTTATACTACATGTTAAAAAACTGTAAAAATGTCTTTTACTTTTTCTTGTCCAAGAAACACATATTATCAAAACGCCAACATTTCTCTGTAAACACAGCTTTCCATGATTCCGTTGTCTGACACTGGCAAGGTCTTAGAAATAATGACACATCCACTAGTCTTTAATAGACGCATGATGAGCATAAGCTCTAGTCTGATCAGTCAGTGAACTAAATATAAAAGGAATGCTTTATAAAGTGCCATTTAGATTCCAGTGTAATAGAGATGTAATGCATATGTCAAGTTATTGAGTTGTCAACTTAAATAGAAGCCAGTATGTCATCCAGTAATTATTGCTATTTAGGCCTAAGGCATTGGTGCTAATATTAGCATGTGAGTGTTAAGTATGCAGAGTACAAAAGGGAAAAGATGAGATTATATGAAGTAAATTCTGAAGAACTCATTATGTTACTAAAGGCCACAATCTATCCTTTAGATATATGCAGGCATTTTTAAATCAGGAAACATCTTGTAAGAATATATGATCCTTGGGAGGAGAAAAGACAACCAGGTGCAAACATTTACCTGTCATTTTTGGAAAATGTTAGCATATTATCATTACTCTAGTTAAATTGCTTGTGAAAATCTTCACAAATCTACCTGAAATTAAATTTGGTGTTCAGTTTTCTAGTTGCAACAATTTATTGACCGATATTTGCAACTGCACAGTATTTTTTAAAAATCCCTGAAATAGTGCTTCATATTTAACTAATATTTAAAACCTAACCTTTAGCCCTATAGAACTCTCATGCAGCATTCCACCTGCAGAGGCTTGGAGATTACACACACACACACACACACACATACATATAAATATTAGGTCCCTCTTACAAGCAGAGCATCTAATTTAAAAGCACAGTCACTTTTAAGGTCACTCTTTCAAAGAGATAGATTGAAACCTGCTGTTTGTAAGTGTATTGTATATATGAGCAGTCCAATAAAAGAAAAGAGAGGAAAAAACCCACTCTGGCATCCCTTTCTGGCCCATTCCTAAAGAACGTTAAGTAATAAAAGGATCCATGTGAAGATTATGATAAAATCTAGCAGGACCAACACTGTCTTTCCTAATTCTCTACGCAGACAAGAGTCAGCAAAAAAGATTGGACTATTTCCAAATCCTTTTAAAAGCACATACTCGTTAAAGCAGAAGGCATCTTTACACGGACACCAGCACGCACACGCTCATCCCCACCCTGGCCTGAATTTTATATTAATGGATTAAAACCACACGGTGCAGGACCACCTTCTTTTAAAGGAAGGATCCTATGTATTTAACAGTAGGCAACACAAGGCAAAGAACAAGAAGGCACGGTCCACCTGTAAATAGTCAGATGCCATTTGACTTCCTCTTTGGACTTTGTCCATGTTGCAATACATGCTCTCCAGCGGCTCAAATCCTCCCTTTCCTTCAAGGTTCAACTCAACCATCTTTTCCTCTGGGAAACCTTTCCTTTCTGCACCATAGTGGCACTAAGCACCCTTTTTTTGTCTAACATTTTGAGTATACACTTCTATGGAAACACCTACCACTTCTGTTTAAATGAATACCTCCTTCACTAAACTAAATTCTATCAGTACAGAGCCAGCATCTTATGTTTACCTTCCACATGCCTATCACATGGACAGTGGTTACAGTGAAGACCAGATTTAAGGCTGTAGTTTTTCTCTTGGTCTTTACTGAGAAAAATCCTCTACATTCTAAAACAGGTTTAGCTAGTTTTTTCTTTAGAGAAGTAGGAGGGAATTAAAATTGCCTTCCCTCCTATTCTTCTATGCACCAAACACTAAACCACGTAACAAGGGCTAAAGAAGTTGTAACTACAAGTTTGATCTTAATTGTGGAGTGTAATTTGGAGATTTTTTTTTTTTTTTAAGAAAAAAATGAGAAGCTTCCTTTAGATAATCTCTCCCTACTGGTTTCCTGATATTTGAACATATTCCTATAGCAATAGATATAGTTGTTCATTCCACACTATTAAAAAGATGTTCAAGATACAAAAGATGAAAATGCATATAGCTTTGAATAAATAGCCTGGTATTCAGTTACTATACTTATAGTCAGTGAATAAATGATTGGTAGTATATGTGTTTGAAGTTTGATAGGGAAAATGAGGCTAAAGGAGATTCTAGGTGTTTAAAGGAAGAAAATATTTCCACATAGAAGCAGTCAGGGTGGTTCAGGGAT
>RJWK010050302.1:0-16318 GCA_004363435.1 Platanista minor | reverse complement strand
TTTTTGATGCTGAGCTCCGTAAGCTGTTTGTATATTTTGGCGATTAATCCTTTGTCCGTTGTTTCATTTGCAAATATTTCCTCCCATTCTGAGGGTTGTCTTTTCGTCTTGTTTATGGTTTCCTTTGCTGTGCAAAAGCTTTGAAGTTTCATTAAGTCCCATTTGTTTATTTTTGTTTTTATTTCCATTTGTCTAGGAGGTGGATCAAAAAAGATATTGCTGTGGTTTATGGCAAAGAGTGTTTTTCCTATGTTTTCCTCTAAGAGTTTAATAGTTTCTGGCCTTAGATTTAGGTCTTTAATCCATCTGGAGTTTATTTTTGTGTATGGTGTTATGGAACGTTCTAATCTTATTCTTTTACATATAGCTGTCCAGTTTTCCCAGCAGCACTTATTGAAGAGGCTGTCTTTTCTCCATTGTATGTTCTTGCCTCCTTAATCAAAGATAAGGTGACCATATGTGTGTGGGTTTATCTCTGGGCTTTCTATCCTGTTGCATTGATCTATATTTCTGTTTCTGTGCCAATACCATACTGTCTTGATTACTGTAGCTTTGTAGTACAGTCTGAAGTCAGGGATCCTGATTCCTCCAGCTCCGTTTTTCTTTCTCAAGATTGCTTTGGCTATTCGGGGTCTTTTGTGTTTCCATACCAATTGTGAAATTTTTTGTTCTAGTTCTGTGAAAAATGCCAGTGGTAGTTTGATAGGTATTGCATTGAATCGGTAGATTGCTTTGGGTAGTATAGTCAGTTTCACAGTACTGATAGTTCCAGTCCAAGAACATGGTATCTTTCTCCATCTGTATATGTCATCTTTGATTTCTTTCATCAGTGTTTTATAGTTTTCTGAGTATCTGAGTACAAGTCTTTCGCCTCCTTAGGCAGGTTTATTCCTAGGTATTTTATTCTTTTTGTTGCAGTGGTAAGTGGGATTGTTTCCTTAATTTTTCTTTCAGATTTTTCATTTTTGTTGCATAGGAATGCCAGAGATTTCTGCGCATTAATTTTGTATCCTGCAACCTTACCAAATTCATTGATTAGTTCTAGTAGTTTTTGGTGTCATCCTTAGGATTTTCTATGTATAGTATCATGTCATCTGCAAACAGTGACAGTTTTACTTCTTCTTTTCCAGTTTATATTCTTTTACTTTTCTTCTCTGATTGCTGTGGCTAGGACTTCCAAAACTGTGTTGAATAATAGTGGCGAGAATGGACATCCTTGTCTTGTTCCCGATCTTAGTGGAAGTGCTTTCAGTTTTCACCACTGAGTGTGATGTTTGCTCTGGGTTTGTCATATATGGCCTTTATTATGTTGAGGTAGCTTCCCTCTATGCCCATGTTCTGGAGAGTTTTCTTCATAAATGGTTGTTGACTTTTGTCAAAAGCTTTTTCTGCATCTATTGAGATGATCCTATGGTTTTTATTCCCTAATTTGTTAATATGGTGTATCACATTGATTGATTTGCGTATATTGAAGAATCCTTGCATCCCTGGGATAAATCGCACTTGATCATGATGTATGATCTTTTTTTTTTTTTTTTTGCTGTACTCGGGCCTCTCACTGTTGTGGCCTCTCCCGTTGTGGAGCACAGGCTCCGGACGCGCAGGCTCAGCGGCCACGGCTCACGGGCCCAGCCGCTCCGCGGCATGTGGGACCTTCCCGGACCGGGGCACGAACCCGTGTCCCCTGCATCGGCAGGCGGACTCTCAACCACCGCACCACCAGGGAAGCCCGATGTATGACCCTTTTAATGTGTTGTTGGATTCTGTTTGCTTAGTATTTTGTTGAGGATTTTTGCCTCTATGTTCCTCAGTGATATTGGTCTACAGTTTTCTTTCTGTAGTATCTTTTTCTGGTTTTGATATCAGGGTGATGGTGGCTTCGTAGAATGCATTTGGGAGTGTTCCTTCCTCTGCAGTTTTTTGGGAGAGTTTGAGGAGGATCGTTGTTAGCTATTCTCTAAATATTTGATAGAATTCGCCTGTGAAGCCATCTGATCCTGGACTTTTGTTTGCTGGAAGATGTTTAATCACAGTTTCAGTTTCATCACTTGTGATTGGTCTCTTTATATTTTCTAATTCTTCCTGGTTCAGTCTTGGAAAATTGTACCTTTCCAAGAATTTGTCCATTTCTTCATGCTTGTCCATTTTACTGCCATAGAGTTGTTTGTATTAGTCTCTTGTGATCCTTTGTATTACTGCGGTGTCTGTTGTAACTTCTCCTTTTAGATTTCTAATTTTATTGATTTGAGTCCTCTCCCTCTTTTTCTTGATGAGTCTGGCTAAAGGTTTATCAATTTTGTTCATCTTCTCAAAGAACCGGCTTTTGGTTTTATTGATCTTTGCTACTGTTGTCTTCATTTCTATTTCATTTATTTCTGCTCTGATCTTTGTGATTTCTTTCCTCTACTGACTTTGGGTTTTCTTTGTTCTTCCTCTAGTTGCTTTAGGTGTAGGGTTAGATTGTTTATTTGAGAATTTTCTTGTTTCTTGAGGTGAGATTGAATTGCTAAAAACTTCCCTCTTAGAACTACTTTTGCTGCATCCCATAGGTTTTGGGTCATTGTGTTTTCGTTGTCATTTGTTTCCATGCGTTTTTTAGTTTCTTCTTTGATTTCTTCAGTGATCTCTTGGTTATTTAGTAGTGCACTGTTTAGCCTCTATGTATTTGTAGTTTTTACTGGGTTGTTTTTTTTTTCCTGTAATTGATTTCCAGTCTCATAGCGTTGTGGGCAGAAAAGATGGTTGATACGATTTCAGTTTTCTTAAATTTTCCGAGACTTGATTTGTGACCCAAGATGTGATCTATCCTGGAGAATGTTCCATGTGCACTTGAGAAGAAAGTGTATTCTGCCACTTTTGGGTGGAATGTTCTGTAAATATCAATTAAATCTATCTGGTCTATTGTGTCATTTAAAGTTTGTGTTTCCTTATTTTCTGTTTGGATGATGATGATCTGTCCATTGATGTAAGTGGGGTGTTAAAGTCCCCTACTATTATTGTGTTACTGTCGATTTCCCCTTTCATGGTTGTTAGCATCTGCCTTATGTATTGAGGTACTCCTACTTGGGGTGCATAAACATTTATAGTTGTTATAGCTTCTTCTTGTATTGATCCCTTGATCATTATGTAGTGTCTTTCCTTGTCTCTTGTAACATTCTTTATTTTAAAGTCTACTTTATCTGATATGAGAATTGCTACTCCAGCTTTCTTGTGATTTCCATTTGCATGGAATGTCTTTTTCCATCCCCTCACTTTCAGTCTGTATGTGTCCCTGGGTCTGAAGTGGGTCTCTTGTAGACAGCATATATATGGGTTTTGTTTTTGTATCCATTCAGCCAGTCTTTGTGTTTTGGTTGGGGAATTTAATCCATTTACATTCAAGGTTATTATCGATATGTATGTCCCTATTACCATTTTCATAATTGTTTTGGGTTTGTTTTTGTGGGTCTTTTTCTTCTGTTGCGTTTCCCACCTAGAGAAGTTTCTTTGGTGGTGCTGAATTCTCTTAGCTTTTGCTTGTCTGAAAAGCTTTTGATTTCTCCTTCGAATCTGAATGAGATCCTCGCTGGGTAGAGTAATCTTGGTTGTAGGTTTTTCGCTTTCATCACTTTAAGTATATCCTGCCACTCCCTCTGGCCTTGCAGAGTTTCTGCTGAAAAATCAGCTGATAACCTTATGGGGATTCCTTTGTATGTTATTTTTTGTTCTTCCCTTGCTGCTTTTAATATTTTTTCTTGGAATTTAACTTTTGTTAGTTTGATTAATATGTGTCTTGGTGTACTTCTCCTAGGGTTCATCCTGTCTGGGACTCTCTGTGCTTCCTGGACTTGGGTGACTATTTCCTTTCCCATGTTAGGCAACTTTTCCACTATAATCTCTTCAAATATTTTCTCAGACCCTTTCTTTTTCTCTTCTTCTTTTGGGACCCCTATAATTCGAATGTTGGTGTATTTAGTGTTGTCCCAGAGGTCTCTGAGACTGTCCTCAATTCTTTTCATTCTTTTTTCTTTATTCTGCTCCTCAGTACTTATTTCCACCATTTTGTCTTCCACCTCACTTATTTGTTCTTCTGCCTCAGTTATTCTGTTATTGATACCTTCTAGTGTATTTTTCATTTCAGTTATTGTGTTGTTCATCTCTGTTTGTTTTTTAGTTCTTCTAGATCTTTGTTAAACATCTCATGTATTTTCTCAGTCCGTGCCTCCATTCTATTCCCGAGATTCTGGATCATCTTTACTATTGTTACTCTGAATTCTTTTTCAGGTAGATTGCCTATTCCCTGTTCATTTACTTGGTCTTGTAGGTTTTTACCTTGCTCCTTCATGTGTGACATATTTTTTTTACCATCTCATTTTTTTGTTCCTTTTTTTTACGAGCGGGATTGTGTTCCTGTTTAACTGGTTGTTTGGCCTGAGGCTTCCAACACTGGAGTTTGTGGGCTGTTGGGTAGAGCTGGGTCTTGGTGCTGAGATAAGGACCTCCGGGAGACCTCACTGCGATGAACATTCCATGGGGTCTGAGGTTCTCTGTTAGTCCAGTGGTTTGGACTCGGAGCTCCCACCGCAGGAGCTTTGGCCCGACTCCTGGCTCGTGAACCAAGATCCGGGTTCACTTGGGGGTTCTTCCCGTCTCCTTGGGTGTCAGGGTTCCCCACCAGCGTCCCTAACTTGTGGTTTTAATAGGTTATTTCCACAGGTCTGTTATTCATAAGGTGTATATTTCTTCATTTATAAGTAATGGGATTAGATTAAATGATCTCAAAGGCTTATTCCAGGAATAAAAGTCTATGATCTATAGCTACTATTTCTTTATTATTCTACCAACACTGCTCTTTAAAATTCTTTTAAACTCTTCCCTCTGAATTTTCCTTTTTTCACTATTTGTCTGGAGGGTGGCCATTATTTCTCTCACAAATTCACTGGAACATGCTGCCTTTGTAAAACACTGATAGTCTTTGATCCTCTCAAACCCACCCTGCTACAGTTAGTAGCTCCACTATCCAGAGGGAACATACTCACCCCCTGTGTTCTCAGCATTCAACTACTCACCCGTTTCCTTCTTTCTTACTCATCCACAGATGCTCTCAACTCTCCAGGCCACCTGATAACTCACCTTTGGGTGCCACTCAGAAAGCAGAGTCCTAAGAACTGGCACGAGTGGGATGAAGGGTTAGTTCGAGGGATGGTGGCTTTTCCCTCCATTTCTGTTTTCTCTAAGATTTTCAGTAGCACCTGACCACCAGTCATTGCCTCACTTCTTTCTTGGTTGATACTCACTTTACTCAGAGAGTTCAAACCATAACCCTCACCTCAGAGGTACTGACACAGTTTTAGTCCAGTAGATATGGCACATGTCACACTATGAGAACACCCAAGAGAGAAGGGTAAACCTCACTGGGGCTGAGGGGGTCACTTCAGTAGAAGGATGATGACCATCGGTATGATCTCCAGAGATGATTTCAGGCTCCAGTTTACTTGGCTAGTCAGAACACCTCTTTTTCAATCTCAGTCTCTCTGTCTCTCTGTCTCAATCTTTCTCTCTCTTTCTCTCCCCCTCTCCCTCCCTGCCTCCTTCCCTCCCATTCCCTCTGTCCCCTTTGATATTAGTTTTCATCTCTGATCCATTCCAGAAATGTTTCACATTTGCGTCTTTAAACTACTAAGTAATGTTACTGCTACTGCTACTCTTACCGTTGCTACTAGACTGTTACTGCTGCTATTACTGCTGTTAGGGCAGCCGTTACGGTCATAGCCACAGTTGTCATTCTTATAGCTCTTACTCTGTAGCGTGAAATGGGTGAACCGTTACATACATTATCTCATTTAATCTTTACAGTGGCCTTTTTGGGTAATTTTCATTGTTTCCTGTTTTCTCAAGTAGGGATAGTAATCTAAGGGAGGTGAAGTAAATTTCCTAGAATGTCTGAGCTTGTAAGTAGTGGAGCTGTGGTTTTGAACCAAGGTCTGGTTGATCAGAAAGCCCACTGCCTTAACTGCTACCAGGCTCCAAGCTGGAAAATTCCTGCCCGAGAGCTGACACCCTGTCTTTCTAGAGTACTGTCAGATGTTGCTAAGAGACTCCAACCCTCTTTCTGCCCAGATATGATCTCAGAATCCTTCAGAAAGGGCCTATGCAGCCACTAGGGAAAATCCATCAGCTTTGGCATGTGAGCCAAGTGTGAGTGACTCCTGTTTACGAGTCATGTACTGTGTGACACAAAATGGTGTTCCCCTTCTGCTTTCCATTTTATGGTTCTCCTTTGGAACTGAGATGGCAGGGGACTGAATTCAAAGCCCAGTCACTTGGGAGACACAGTAATGTGGAGCCAGAGGCAAACATCAAGGCTGTTGTCATGATATACTTCTGTCCCTTACCTTAAATGACACGTTCACTGTGCCACATACTTGAACATTGAACTGACGGTGGTGACGTTGAAAGGAACTCGAACATTTTGTATATATTCTCCTTTAATATTTTTACAGAGCAGGCAGCTCTGTGCTTCCCACACCATTGATCACAATGTCTCTCCTCACTAGAATCCATTCTTGTTACTTAGAGAATGGGATTTACAGTACTTAGAACTTTCTGTAACTAGACAGCTTTCAAATCATGAAATGTACATGTATGAGAATCACCAGCAAGTTCAAGTTAATTATAATTGATGCAGTGAAGCAAAGTCAAACTAAAAATGCATATCTGTATGATTGTGCCCTTAGCAAAATGCCCATTTATTCTTTGCGTTGGTAGAAGGTGTGTCAATTCAAGGAGAAGAGATTTCTTCCTGTTACTGTGAAGCGTTGCCAAAAAGAAAAGACCAATTACTCTCAAGACGCATTTAGTTGAGTCTTCTTCCCACATCCTAAATACTTATGTTTATGTGAGTTATACATCTGTACAATGCAGCAATTGTTTCATCTTTCTCAAACAAATAGAGATGCTAGAAACATCTGGTAGTTGATAGTTAATTCATTTTTTTCATTGCACCTTTTCATAGGAAGCAGGGAACGCAATTCAATATATCCCCTGAGAGAATCTTGCATTTATGACAGGTGTGTATTTCTTAACAAGTCGTTGTTTGACACCATTGCTTCTCCTTGGTCCAGCTGGAAGTACATTCATCTGGCAAAAAAGAGAAAGGAGGAAAAGTGAAATTTGAAAGAAAGTTGGCGTTTCAGGCGGTTGTTACACGAAGCGTCCAGTTCACTTCAGTAATATTTATTCTGCTTATTTTGTGCAATTTCCTGCAAGTGCCTTTTACGGGTCTGTCACAATGATGACTTTCTCTGTTTTGAACGTCATTTAGCTGCATCCTACTCATTTATTTGCAAAGGTAAAATGAGGTTTCTTTTCAGCGTGGAAGTAATAGGAATTGATTCAACATAAGGCTTTACCTGTGGGACAGGTAGCCTCATCCCAGTATCCCAGCATCCCAGACCCATCTGAGGCTCAGAAAGAGCAGGAGGATATAAGATGAGTCATTATATCCTGAATTTTCTGATCCTTTCTTAGTATAACCCTTTGATCTCTAAAGACTTTTTTTTAATTTTTTTTTTTAGCTCCTTGTGACCTCACTGAGATTATCTTTATCTTCCCCAGGAGTTATGATTAGCTAGGGTTATTTTTACTGAAAACTTCTCAGGGCTTGAAGTAGGAGGGTCAGGATGCTGCATTCTTGGTGGAGGGCCCAGCGTTTGGAATTCTTCCCTTGATCTGACATAATGAATTTTAATTGTCCTGCCCTTGGGCCATGGCACAGCAACCCCAGCTGGCTGAGCCTGAAGGACTGGTGCTACCTAGGGAGGGGTTCAGAGGTAGCTCAAAGAAATGCCATTAGTAGGCAGATAGTGAATGTAGGGCCACCTTGAAGGCCGAAACTATGGCATCTACCCTGCTGGTGTAGTGACTTCCTCATTTGAAGGCTTGGATTGCCAGATAGCTCTAGAATATTTATTCCAAAAGGATCAGTGCTTATATGGTGTTTATGTCACTCTCGCTTATCCCAAACTTCTCAGACTCCTAGGCACTGTTGACGATCAGCCTTTCAGTTGGCTTAAATTACTCTTTCTTATGTGTGTGTGCACGTGCACATGCGTGCACGTGCACACACACAGACACGCACACACTCACTCTGAATGAAGGAAAGCTCTGCTGTTAAAAGAGACATTTGATCTCCTTTTAATGGTCAATGTCATGCACAATAGTATGACTGCCACTGGCTCAGTAATTTCCCATTCAATTTCAGTGACAGAGACTTGGAATATGGACCACTTCTAATTGGTTCTTCAAAATAAAAATCAGAAAACCTAGAAAATTGTAGAATGCCCAGCTCTTTTCATCCGTTTCTCGCAGGAGTCATCCAGTAACGAGATGACAGTAATATTCCCACTAGACTCATGGGGTCGCTGGAACAATGAGGGATTTAATAAACTGACCAAGGTCAGTGCTAATGAACAAAGTGGCTACGCCTCCAGGGTAAATTACCTGGCTAGTCCTGGTCCTAAAATTTCACTTAGCACAATAAATTATTTTGATTTCCTTGAAGCATCTATGGTAAATTGGCAAAGCTAATCCAAATAAACAATTGGATTTTGACAGCACTGGGAAGTGGTGGGGTAGCTGCTAGAACTGAGATGACCTCAGCGCCCAGGCATCTCCATCCCCTCAAAGCCTTCTCCTGCTGATAAGTTCAGGGAGGCTCTTGCTCAGTTCACACTCTTATATTAGCTGGCACGCCCTCCCTTATCCTTACTGCCACTTAATGGCTACAAAGAAATGTGTTTTCATGAGTTACCCACTTGGAAATGGCTTTAATAATTGCTGTTTGTGCTGCCTCCAGTTAGTCGTCTTTCCTCTGTCATTAGGGGTGATCCAGTGGCCTCAAGAATGCCACAAATGTGAAGAATGTGCGTAAGTCTGGGGCTCTGATTTCAAGGCAATTTCACCTGAACTCCCCTCCCCCTTCCTTTGTCACTGCAGCAAAGAGAACTTGAGTAATTAGGTTACTCTCTTTAGGAAAAAGTTCTTCGGAGAAGTTGTGTGTCAGCAGCACTGGAAAAGTCACTACAGAAGGTATTCTGATTCGTCTTGGCCATTCTGTCTTAAAAGTTTTCTTTGTCTTAGAAACCAATGCAGTAGATTGTGGAATGACCTAATAAGTGTTACATTTCTTCATAGCAGGAAAGAGAGAAATTTCTTTCCCCAGGTATGGTCTTCTATTCCTCTTTTCTTTAAGTCCCAAGAGCGGTATTTAATCTTTGAGAACATTATGCTTTGCATATGGTGAAGATTGTTAAAACCATTGGGGAAATTTACCAGGAAATTGGTACATTTTTTCCTTCTTCCTTTTCTTCATAGGGCTAACAATGATCCTAACACTCTGTTTTCTGTGATCTAAGATGCATAGTAACAGGATGAGCTTTAAGGATTCCACCAAAATCTGTGCAGACTGGCTTTGCCGGTATCTGCTTGGCCATATGATTGGCAGTGGAGCTCCATCTGAGGGAGATGCACCAGAATCACCCAGAGAGTTCCTTAAGACTTGGATTGCTGCCTTCTACCCCCAGAGTTTCTGATTCACTGTGTCTTGGGTGAGTCCCAAGAAGTTGCCCATCTAACAAATTCCCAAGGTAATGCTGATGTTGCCAGTCCCTGGACCAGTTTTTGAGAAGTCCTGGAGAAGGAAGTAAGAGTATATAACACATGCCCCATAGTTAACATCTGGAAGGTACTAGTCCTCGTGCTAGGGTAACCTACGGACTCGATGTGTTGGAAGTGTTGGAACAACCTATGCTACTGCCAGGAAGTTTCTAATTCTGTTGTCACCCTGTTGGAAAAATGGACCAATGATACATTTGCAAAATACGACTCTAGCTTCTTAAGAGATCTTCAAGACACCATTACTTTATTGCTTTTTGTTCCAAATCCTTGTCTTTGGAATCGTTGTGTTGTGAGAAAAATTACTAGAAAAGCCACCAGGAAAGGAAGGTCTTAGTACGATCTTTAGTTTAACACCTGTTGGAGAAGGATTTGTTTTTCCCGTCTCACATGGCTTAAAAGGTTAGTTAGGGCTTCCCCGGTGGCGCAGTGGTTGAGAGTCCACCTGCCGATGCAGGGGACGCGGGTTCGAGCCCCGGTCCGGGAAGATCCCACATGCCGCGGAGCGGCTGGGCCCGTGAGCCACGGCCGCTGAGCCTGCGTGTCCGGAGCCTGTGCTCCGCAACGGGAGAAGCCACGACAGTGAGAGGCCCACGTACCGCAAAAAAAAAAAAAAAAAAAGGTTAGTTAACCAGGGCAAGCCTCGATGTGTCTGGACTGAGCTAATGAGTAGCTGAATAGTTTTACCCATAAGTGCAGAGTAGTCCTCATGACCATGTGATATAATATGGAAAATGATCCACAGTTTTAAAAACTGACATCACCCAGCCTATTGTTTTCATTTGACTCAACTGATAGTTCCTACATGCCTTAAAGGGAAAACTGGACTAATTAGTAGAGAAGGGAGAAACCACCTGGCAAAGAGGCCCAACTCTAATTACACATGCAAGCCCAGCCACAGTCCTCAGTTACAGCATGTGGAGCTCGATGAGAAAACAGGGCTGTAAGAAGCCAGTGCCCGGCAAAGACGAGAGGTAGAGCCTGCTGCCAAGGGGCTTAATGACAAGTTCCAGCAATGTCACAGATGCTTTGTGAAAGGAACGACCAGATTATAGTGGGCCAACTGTCGCAAGTGAAGTTAACGATGATAGTGTCTTCCTCTCGTAAATGACCTCTTGAGAGAGGCCAGTATATATACCTCGCTTGTGACAACTTAGTGATGAATCAGTAGTCTCTAAATGCCCAGATATAAAGCTTTATACAGTTTTAGGTGAAAATTAGTTTCTGGTATTTCATGGCAGGAAATGGTACAAAGCTATAACATGAGAACAAGAGGCTAACAAATTATTTATTGATGGAGAAACGTAATTTTTTTTTTCTCTCAGCTCAGCGCTTCTGTGTTGTCCAATGAGATTTTCCATGTTAAGTTAAAGAACTGGAGGACAACTGTAAAGGTTTTAGGCTTGGAATGCCTCCTACTATGAGGCACTTGCTATCCTGTCCTTCTGAAGACACCTAAAAAGGAAAGCCTGGCAAACATTTGACCAGGAACGTTAATGATCTTTGTCTCTTGGCATTTCCAATCTCTGCTTCTTGAGTACTGGTGTTTTCTCATCCTGTCACCCTCCCTGTGTTAACTGGTGTTTCCATCCTGCCTTCTGTCTTCTCCCGTGCTGCCACTGCCCACACCGAAGTGAGAGAATTTGGAGGATCCCAAGCGATTCTCGTGGGACTTCTAAATGACCTCGGCTCTTTTGGGCTCCCCGACCCAAAGAAATGTTGCCATTTCCATTTTTGTCAGTTGCCTCGGACTGCACTGGAGGACCCGGATGTCCTCTGTACCTTACAGCAGCAGCTTCCTCCCAGTCCCCACCCGTGAATAGAGAGCTAGAGATAATAAAAGTCATATCCAACGTATATTGCATGGTAGGCATTTTTCTAAGCCTTTTCTAAGCTGCTAAGTATAATTAAAATAGAAACCAATTTTCACATACTCAAAACATAGACAACTTTACAGGAATGTATTTGAACCTGTATAGCACTTTATTTTTAGAAGAAAATGTCTAGATAAGAAATCAGGATTCAAGAATTGACTTTCTAAAGCAGGAGACTAGTGAATTGGACTTATTTTGCTAAATTTAAATGAAGAGGTATACTAGATCTAGAAAAAAATCCTTACAAATGAGACTTGGTGGTTTCCATTTTGAGATCATTCATGTCTTCATCTAACTGTGTGCTTGGTAGTGAAGAGATAACCCTGAACAAAAGAGACGTTTTCCTTCCTGGCAGTGTTTAAAGTCTAGTGGGAAAGACGAGCACCAAAATAAATAATTATGGTAAAATCTGATGTGAATTATGTTGGTGGATGATAGAAGAAGCTTTCAGTAGGGGACCTAACCATGATAGAAGTGAAGGGCTTCCAGAATATTTGGTATTTATGCTGGCACCTGAAGGATTTGGAGGGTCAGCCTGGTAATGAGTGAAGGACAAGCATTTCAAGTAGAAGCAACAGGATGTGTGAAAAATCAGAGGTGGGAAAGTGCGTAGTGTATTCAAATAACTGAAAGATCATCTAGTACCAAATTTCATTTAGCTGATGAGGACATTCAGACCTAGAGGCGTGAAGAAAACTGTCCAGTGGAGCCAGGGGTAGGAGGCAAGTCACTTGACTTGAAGAGCTGGCATCCTGCCATGTGCCCACGGCCTTCTTTGGACTGAGTAGATCCCTGGGGAAGGGCAGCTGCAGCTCATATGGCACCTTCGCATGAAGGAGAAATGTCATCTATTTCTAGATGGTCATAATATAAAAATTTTGCTAGAAGGAGTCTGCCATACAATTATGGCAATAAATAGACAGGGCTTCCCTGGTGGCGCAGTGGTTGAGAGTCCGCCTGCCGATGCAGGGGATGCGGGTTCGTGCCCTGGTCGGGGAAGATCCCACAGGCCGCGGAGCGGCTGGGCCCGTGAGCCGTGGCCGCTGAGCCTGCGCGTCCGGAGCCGGTGCTCCGCAACGGGAGAGGCCCCAACAGTGAGAGGCCCGCGTACCGCAAAAGAAAAAAAAAATATGGCAATAAATATACAAATCTACAGTGTTTGGCATCTTAATGATTTCCTTTAGGTATACAGCGTGAGGAATCACGTCGTCCTTCAGCTATGCAGATCAATCAAACCTAAAGTAGTCATCTTTGAACCTGCTGTTGGGGAAGAGTCCATGACCCATTTCACTCTCGTGGCTTTTTAATGGTTTCTGATGGGCTGCCCAGAGTGGAACCACTGACCTTGACCTCCTCTTAGGCGTTTGTGTTCTCTTAGCTCCTGATTTATGACCCATTGCCTGCTGTGACCTTCAGCATTCCTGTCTGTTCTCCTGCCTGCATTGCCTTCTGGTTTCTGATTTATTTACTTTCCATGATCTGGTTCATTTTCTGTCTGAAATGAACGTAACCATGAAATCATAGAATTAGACATTTAATTTTGAAATTTTCCTCCTTTTTGGGTTTCTTTCCCTCTCCTGTTTAGTCTCTTTTCTTTGTAGTTGACCGTAACCCTTGTGGCTTTGTTTTGGGAAGGTCACTGGAGTCTCTTTTATAAAGGACAAGCCGGAGAAAAGAATGGAAGCTGGACTTGGATTAGAATAGATTTTCCCAAGTGTGTTATGCTTGGGAAACACTAGTTTTGCCTGATGTTCACAGGCATTGAACAAAAAGAGGGAAGAATCCTTAATCACATAACCTTGGGTAACTGTCGGGTGGCAACGGGCAGCTGTTTTTCTACACTGCCGTCTTCAGAGTCATTATCATGTTAGTGTGCTTACGAACATGCAAGCGTATGCAGCATTTGTACGGTTTATTTGACCGTATAAGTAATGAGATTCTTGTGCTCCGTGGAATACACCTGGACTTGGTACTCTACCCAGGCCATGGAAGGACTCGGTTCAGAAGAGAGAGACAGTAGTCCGTTCCTTGATGCCCATGGAGGCACGGCAAAGGGAGGGCTCATTCTGCGGCGGCTGCCCATATCCCAGGTACTGTTTAGCAGCAACGGAAGGAGTGGCCAGGGAAGGCCAGAGGCAGTGTCCCACCCAGGGAAAGAGAAATGGTAAAGTCTGATGATGAGAGCTTCTGTTAGCTGTTTAGGGCGGGCAGGGCTCCCGCTGCCCTGAGAAATTGGAGTGCCCATCTGGAAGCAGGGACGGGGGATGATGGAAGAGGGTAAGTGTGGCGCTCCTAGCAACTGCCTCAAGGCCGTGGAGGAGTGGCCAAAAGCTGTGACTCCAGAGTCATACACAGTTTTATTCTTTCTCTCGTTCAAGTGTGAGGGAGATTCAACGGCCCTCGGCCATCTTGAAGCGTAGACAGTTACATATGTATACATCTCTTTTTTTACACAAATGTTAGCATATGTATATAGTGGTCTGCCCTTTGTGGGGTTTTTTTTTTTTAACTTGGCCTTCTGTCTGTGAAATCATTCTATACAAAGCTACCCCAGGTTTTAAATAGCGACCTAGAATTCTATTGTGCGGGTGTACTGTATCTACTTAATTAGTTTTACATTGGTGGGCATGTATGTGATTCACAAATGTGAGAGTGTCTCTGCAGCATAAATACTTAGGACTGGGATATCTGATGCAGAAGGAATGTGCGCTTTAATTTTGACCGATATTTCCAAACTGCCTTCCATAGAGGTTGAACCCATTTATGCACACTCTCATAATGTCTGAGATTACATTCCTCATCTTAGTCATTTTCTGTTGGGCCTACACAGTATATAACATACCTGAACTTTTAGAAAAGGGAGATTTAATTTAAAAACTGAGATACTGGGGTTTTCTTGAAAAACTTGACATTGACCCCACGAACCCACAGGCATCAGTCAGCAAGGATCCGTCGTGACTGTTCTCTTTAGGTGGACAATGAGCCCTCTGGGTCGCCATAGTTCCCAGTGTTTCCTATTGCCTCCCAACACTGAAGCCATACTTTGGTGCCATTTATTATCATGTACATGTAAAATGTGTATACAGTAAGTCCCCTATGTACGAACGAGTTCTGTTCTGAGAGTGTATTCTTAAGTCCAGTTTGCTCCTAAATCCAACAAAGTTAGCCTAGGTACCCAACTAACACAGTCGGCTATCTAGTACTGTACTGTAATAGGTTTATAATACTTTTCACACAAATAATACATCAAAAAACATAAAAAATAAAGAAAACACTTTAAATCTTACAGTACAGTACCTTGAAAAGTACAGTAGTACAGTACAACAGCTGGCCAGCTGGTGTACACAGGCACGTTCGCATCTTTGAAAGTTTGCAACTTGAAGGTTCATATGTAGGGAACTTACTGTATAGGAGAGTTATATACATTTATACATATATACGTATAGGAGAGTTAAGAGGAAAGTGAAATATTTCTTGTCTACAGTAAAGACAGAAATGTGTGTTGATGGTAGACATATTAGATACAGAACTCAAACACCTCTTTGCCCAGTACCTCAGCCCATAGGAAGCTCTCGATGAAAGTATTCACTGGTTGGGGGACAGATTAATTGGGGTTGGACTAGGGTGGGCTCGCCTCTTGGGGACCTTTCGTGCCTACAAATGAATGGAGTTGGAGACTCTGGGGCTTACATTCAATACACGTTTATTGAACGGGATTGCAAAATCTAATTTTAAAAATGATTCTTAAACCCTGGGATCCTTTTGCTAAGCATGCATACATTTTAAATGGTTTAGTTTTACAATCTTGATTGAGGATTAACATCCTGTCAAAAAAATGACATAAAGGACAAGAAAAGGAGCTTCGGATATGAATAATGGAATGTAAGAGATTGAATGTGAATGACTTAGGTCTAGTATTTTGCATTCCTCTAATATATCACAGAGAGCCAGGCTTTTATTTCCTCCTTAGGTCTTTATTTACACTGTGTGTGTTCCAGGCTGTCTGATTTCCAGGGGAGACTGTGCCATGATTGTCTGGGTGAGGGAGGGCTCCTGGGTATTCCTTTGTCTCCTAATGTGCTGCGAGGTAGGTCAAGCTACCCTGGCTTCCCTTTTCCTCACCCTAAGGGGAAAGATTTGAACTTAATATATTTTCTTAATTGAAATGGGGAAGTGAGGGTACAGTGACCTATAAGCATTGCTGGGAGATCAGGTAAGTGATAAGAATAGTAACTTCACTTTCCCCACCCCTCATGGAGCTGGGTGGGTAGGGGCCGGGGTATGTCTTCCCACAGCTTCGACCTCTTAGACCATCTCCGTGTGAGCTGGAAAAAAAGACATGGCCATGGAAATGGACATCTAGCATGTTCCCAGCTACGTAAAAATACCCGCAGCAAAGAAAAGGACCAAAGCCAATGCACTGCAACCTCAGCAAGAGGTCATCTCTGAGCAGTGGCATGATTGGCAATTGCCATGTTTCTCTTTTGTTGTTAGTTTCCAGCCTTTCTAAAATGAGTGTTACTTTTTGTCATCAGTAAATTATTAAAGTATATTTATTCCTCTGACACAAAGGAGAGGAGAAGATGCCAGCGACAACCACCGGTGTTTATCTGGCTGGTCTGCCTCCACTGCTTGAATGGTCCCTCCGGAGCACTGGGGCTTTCCAGGGGATGTGCCCCCATACTCACAAGGTGACTTCCTTCCCGATGATGTGGGAAGTGTCTGCCATCTCTCCCCTCGCCTCCTCTGGGTCTCTGCGGGGAGGGTTTTTTTTTTTTTTTAATAAATTT
>RJWK010050301.1:0-16313 GCA_004363435.1 Platanista minor | reverse complement strand
TACCTGAAAGTGAATAATATGCACAAGAATTCTTACTGTAGTGTTTTTGTTATTAGTGAAAAATTGAAAACAATCCAACTACACACATACATACAGACATAGAGAAAAGAAGTATAAGTATTACCGGAAAGGGGAAGAAACAAGTTTTTTTCATAATATGTTGAGGATAGAATCAATTTATTGCTGCTTTTTTGTTAATAGTGAAAACAAAAGGAAAAATATATTAAAAATATATGTAGCAAATATTAGAAGAATGTGAACTGAAAACAGTTCTTGGCATGGGGAGATGGATTACAGAGGACTTTCTCTTCTATATCACATATCTTTCCAATGTTTAGACTTTGTATTTGTATATCTCAGTATATATTAATATCTTCTGTAAGAAAAAATATCATTTTCTAACTAAAAATAATTTGAAAGCTTGTCCATTAAGGCAAATAACCAAAGTAGTTTAACTCTATATCCCTCCATTAATACACTTGATAGAATTGTGGAAAAAATTTGAGATAAAGCAAGGAAGACCACTCCTCAATGCATAGTGCTATCCCATAATGTGAAATCTGAAGATGGATTTGCTTTGAACTATTGATAAGATTATCTTGCTCACCTCTAATTCCAGGTGGAAGACGCAGTAAATGGCTCTTACAGAGATAAGACACTGCCTTTTTTTTCTGCAAGGTTTAACTCCTTCAGAGCAGTCTATCATCAGTCAGTAGAACAAAATAAATCTCAAACTTCAAAAAGAAAAGCTCCAATAATCCAAAAAAAGCTCCTGCATATATATATATATATATATATATATATATATATATATATTTTTTTTTTTTTTTTTTTTTTTTTTTTTTTTTTCTGTACGCCGACCTCTCACTGCTGTGGCCTCTCCCATTGCGGAGCACAGGCTCCAGACGCGCAGGCTCAGCCACCATGGCTCATGGGCCCAGCCGCTACGCGGCATTGTGGGATCTTCTCGGACCGGGGCACGAGCCCGCGACCCCTGTATCGTCAGGAGGACTCTCAACCACTGCGCCACCAGGGAAGCCCCTGCATATATTATTTTATTGCTGGCTATTCCCATGCAAAAATGGCCATCTGATTCTTTCTTTGTTTATTGAAATGCATTATTCTCCATATGTAAGACACTTCCAGATTTTCATATTGATGATCTAAAGGACTGAAGCAAGACAGCCTGGGCCATAAAATTATCTTATTATCATAAAATTATCTGGGAAAGCACAGCTAAACCATGGAGGACATGTGTCAGAGTAGGTTGGCTTACTTGCAGTGGATGTTGTTCCTTTCTAGTTTTCCAGCAATGAGAATGAAAAACCAAGACAGTAGGGGGCAGCTTCCTTAACAGCATTTGGCAGATTGAGATAGTTAGGACCTAATAAGTACCTATTAGTTGTACTAATATTTGCTGCCTCTCACCCAAGGAAATTTCCATAATTATTATTGTGCATTTACATCACCAAATGAAGTTTTGTATTTGCATTGTGGTTTAAAAGGCATATTGTTTGTGATTTGATTAGTCATTAGCATATCAAATATGGAATATCCAGGCTTTGGAAATGTTGGAGGCTAGATTTTACTGTCCTCAAACTGGGTGTTTTGTATCATTTTTGAAAAACGTACTCATGATGACCTCCACTGTGTACATGTCTCAGATTTGCCTCCCCATAAATGACCCTCTAGATCTAGACAATAAGATGTCTCATATCCCATTTCAATGAGCAATGCTGAAGCTTTCATATTTATCCTAAGTTGTCTATATATTGGGTAAATCTCAATTATGATCAGAAAATCAATTACAACTTTCTTAATAGGAGAGTGAAATTTGAAATTCCTTTCTAAACCTAGTAATATTTAGATCTGTGGTATCTTATGATTTGCTCTCCAGGTTTAGTTTAAGGAACTGCTTAAAAACAGGCTACTTTGGAAAAATTAGAGAACAAATAAAAACCTGGAAGTTATTAAGATGAAATTATAATTTTTAATTAAATTCAATACAGTAAAAAATTTTTGAATGCAATGTGCCATCCACACAGAAGTTCATAAAGGGGTTGGGGGGAGAAAGAGAATCTTTGGCTTTAGAGAGCTTACTGTTCAGTAGGGAGGTGTCATGTAAAAAATATTGATAATATAAATAGCTACAATTTATTTCCCACATAAGTACAGTACTAATACTACTGCTATAACATCAATACTAATACTAATCAATACTAATAAATATACTACTACTATAATATCAATAGTAGTAAAAATATTTCAGAATGTTTACTATGTGCTAGGCACCATCCAAGACACTCTAAACATTATCTTGTTTAACCTGTCCACAAGCCTGTGAGTTTACCCATTCCTATCATGGAAGAGGAAACTAAAACTTAGAGATATTACTTAAGCTAGGAAATGGAAGGATTTGTCTGGTTCCAAGATTCTGTTGAATAGTAACTTACAGAATTCTAAACAATATATATAGCACAAGACAAAATACATTCTACAAGAATGTTCAAGCCGGATATTAATGCCAAAATGGCAGGCAGCTTTACCTGTTTTGCTTACTGATGTATGCCAGGTTCCTAGAACTGTATCTCATAAGTAAAAGACACTCAATAAAGATGTGTAGAATTGAATTACATCTCAGGGAAATAAGTTTTCATTCTTTAGGTGTGAGGGTTAGAGTGGGAGTTGAGAAAGGACTCAGAAGAAATTATCTGAAGAAAGTTTTGAAGGCCTCACTAGCATCCTCACTGCTAAGTTCCTTCTTGTCAAATCTCCTACCCACTGCAGCCCTTCTGATTACATGGACAATTCAAGCCCTCTTGGAACACTCCTCATGTTAAAGGGATCTCCAAACTCAGTTTCTGAATGTTTAGATCTGCATGCTTAGATGCAGAGTAAGAACATGTCCTATATGAGAAACTATAAATGTCATTGTTCATCAACTTGTAGGGCTATATGTTTGTGTTTGTGGCTGGTAGGAGTTAAATTACTAGAGTTGAGGAGGTTGTGGAACTGGAAAGTGTTTGAATTATATCTTATAACCATAAAGTTTGCAAGAAACAAGGCAGAGAGTGGAAATGTAGACGTGGTGCTGAAATTACTGAGGAAAGTAGAAGATCTGGGTAGCTCAATAAATGACTGTATTAAAGGACAGCAAGGAACCTTGTCAATATGAACTGGAGAAAAGAAGAAGAGGGTGGAATGACTGCATTCTGGCCACTTGCAGGGAGCAAGGAATGTACAAATGCATTGTTCTGTTGGTATCGATGTCTGGGAGCACATTAAACATCCAGTTGCAATCTGTTCTGGGGGAAAGGCAAAGAAATGGAAGTGACATTTAAGGAAAAGCCTGAGAATAAATTTCTTGAGCATGTGTCTATTGATGAAGTGTCAATCCTCTGCCAGTCCCTTTATCAGGCACTGGGGATGTAGAAGGCTTCCATTCTCAAAATAATAAGCATTCCGAAAGGAACAGTTAGAGACAAATAAAGGAACAGATACAAATCCAATGAGTTCAATGAGAGTAAGACTGTGCTAGTTGTGATCAAGTAGGAAGACAATATTGGGGAAGGGGGATCATCTAAAGCAGGAAGATGAAACGAGTTGTTTGGAAAGTATAATGAGATAGGATGGACATGTAGCAACAGAGAATGAAAGTGTAGAATTGAAGATATATAAGAAAAACGTACCCTAATAGAGATTAGTCAGACTAATTTTGATGTTTATTCTACTAGATATAATCATAAGATTATTAACTAGCAAATACCTAGAAAAGCTCAGGTATTCTACCATAACTTAATATGATTTTATGAAAGTTAATCACCCTAGAGCCATTTAATTTCTCCACGACGACAGTGATGCCTAAGAAAGAGCAAGACAGTTAATATATATGGGTTTTAGTAAGGCCTCTGTTACAGACTCATATACCATTTTCCACCAAGAAATTTGGAATATTTTGTAAAGTCAATGTATACCTTCAGGAAAGCTCATACCCATAGGTGATGATCAATGGTTATGTGACAACCTAGGATCACATATTGAGAGCTGTCCCACTGTGGTCAGTTCTAAAGCCCAGTATTTTTTATACATTTTATTAATGATTTGGAAGATAGCCTCACACTCAGCTTAATGAGCATGCTATCTGTTCCCATCTTGGAAGACTGCCAACACTACAAGGCACAAAAATGGAATTCAAATGTCCCTGGTTAACTGGGAACTGGTCCATCAAAAGTGTGAATTAAACCATAGGGATACACCCCCTATATTTAGGGAATGAACAGTAGCCACTTGCATATAAGCATTAACATACTAGCATAGCCCCAAGAGGCAATAACTAAAGACAAGAGACCTCCTTTATTGACCGCTATGAATTACAACAGAAGTCCAATTTGTTAAGAGTATCCACAATGCCTGCTATGTCCTAGTTGGAGAATTGCTTTTCTCTTTATTTTTTAACGTTTTAAAAAAGAGTTCCATAGGGGACTTCCCTGGTGGTCCGGTGGTAAAGAATCTGTCTTCCAATGCAGGGGACGTGGGTTCTATCTCTGGTCAGGGAACTAAGATACAACATGCTGTGGGACAACTAAGCCCGCAGGCCAGAACTACTGAGCCCCTGTGCCTCAACTAGAGAGCCCACGTGCTCTGGAAACTGCATGTCACAACTAGAGAGAAGCCATGCACTGTAACTAGAGAGAAGCCCGCGGGCCAATGAAGAGCCACATGCTACAACAACAAAGATCCCGCATGCCTCAACAAAGATCCCGCATGCCACAGCTAAGACCCAAAGCAGCCTAAATAAATAAATAAATAAATAAATAAATAAAAATTAAAAAATAAAAAAGAGTTCCATAAAAAGAGATATCCAACAAATGTTAATTGATGGCATATGATAATTAATATGTCAGGTTTTTTTTTTTTTTTTTTTTTGCGGTATGCGGGCCTCTCCCGTTGTGGAGCACAGGCTCCGGATGCGCAGGCTCAGCGGCCATGGCTCACAGGCCCAGCCACTCCGCGGCATGTGGGATCTTCCCGGACCGGGGCACAAACCTGTGTCCCCTGCATCGGCAGGCGGACTCTCAACCACTGCGCCACCAGGGAAGCCCCAGGTATTTTTTATTCTAAATAAGTTCTTCCTATCCCCTTTGAAATTAGTTAAGGATTCAAGCAATCTTTGTTAAATGAATGAATGACTTGAAGAAAGAAACTTGAGACAGAAGATTATGATTGAGGCAAAATTCACTCATTTCTATACATTTATTCATTTAAATGACACATTGTTCTTTTACTATTTTCCAGATATGTGTTAAGCACTGGGAATACAGTAATGTGTGAGTCACTGAGTCTGCTCAGAAGGAGCAAACAGCCCAGTTTAAAAAAAAAATCAATAAGTACAATGATATGTGGCAAATACTATAAGATAAGGGTCCCCAATACCCCCGTCTGTGGAAAAATTGTCTTCCACGGAACTGTTACCTGGTGCCAAAAAGGTTGGGGACCATTGCTATAAAAGATGCATGTCAGGGCATTATAGGACAACAGAGAATAAGAAGCTATCTAAACTGAGACAGGGATAGTGATCTGGCTAAGGTAAAATTTGAATAATTAATTTCCAACAATGAAGTTTCAAGGATAAGTTATTCTTAACTGTATATGTGTATGTTTGTATGAATGAGTGTGTGTGTGTATGTGTGTATGCATTGGGGGGTGGGCAGGAGGAGGGATTTTTCTTTCTGGCAGAGGAAACAGAATTGGAAAATAAACATGACAGATTTTACTAGGAAATTTACAGACAATCCCTTCTCTCTCTTTAGAAAAGATGACACTAGAGACAAGATGGCTTAAATAAAATCAAGTGGAATTTAACTTGGGCATAAAGAATTTCTGTCAGTGTTTTAACATTGGAAAGGAGTATTCACACAATATTGTTATTTGTTCCTAGAAGTCATTAAAAATGGAATTTTAAAAAATCTATTCTTTTTATTGAATGAAAGATTCTTTAAATTCTATAGTGTTTTACAATTTTCAAAAGTTTCACACACAGGATTTCATATAATCCCATAATAATATTTTTTTTCCCCTATCCCTATATTGCCCCTTCCCCTTTCCCACCCCTCAGTCTATCTTTGGGATGTCAACAAATGGCAAAATAAGAGATACCAGCCTTTTTTCTCCCCACAAATGATAGTAATTAGACAGCTCTCTACAAACAAATATAGCCCCAAGAGGGCTCAAGAGTCCAATTAAGAACCTAGAGTGAAAAATGGAGAATATCCACACATAAAGGATCACTAGGGAAAGCAGCTCAGTGGAAATGTCTGGAGATAGCTAGGAACAAAGAAGAAAGGCAAGACTAACAATATCAGCCATGTGGTGGGTGCCATTATGGTCCCCAATGGCCTACTTTGTGGAGGACCCAGCAGCCTTTGCCTCTGAGAGCCTCTGCAGCCCTTATGACAGCTGTGGATTCCCCACAACTTTTATAGCAGAGGACCCCATAATATTTGTCATCATGGACCCCAGAGGCCTGCTCTACAGAAGACACTGACAACCATTGAAACTAAGTAGCCAACAGCCATAGCTGTTATAGACTCACCAGAGAGGGAGATGCTGCTGTACTGCTCCCCCAGAAAAACCTGCTGTTGTGTTGCCCAGGGACCAGGGATACTGCACCCCCTAATCCTGCACATGCCCCAGGCCCCAGAGCTGCAGCTGCTCCATGTGGGCCCACATTTCAGGCCACAGCTTCAAGTCCACTCCATGTGCACATGTGCTCCAGGATCTTAGCTCTGAGGCTGCTCTGCACACACCCACAGTCTAGACTCAGGACCGTAGCTGCTCCATGTACACCTCAAACACCAGAACCAACATCACTGTGGTATCACCAGCATCCTGGGCCCCAGAGCTGTTGTCACTCCATGCACTCCTGTGCTCCAGACTTTGGGTTTGTGGCAGCTTAGTGTGTACCTGTGTCTCACACATCAGCGCTGCTGTGGGCTAGCCAATGCCCCAGACCTTAGAGCCACTATCACTCTGTGAGCACTTGGGCTTCAAATCCTAGCTTCACGGCTGCTCCACAGGAATCTGCACATCAGATACCAGTGCCACCACCACCACAAGAGTGCCCACAAGCTGGTTCTGACACCATCAGGGAACTCTTTGGCCACGTCCTTCATGGGAAAAAAAGAGATCAGGTGGTCTCCGATAACCCTCACCACTGCTACAGACACCCTCAGCATTGGTCATTGAGGGCCCCTGAAATCTTCATCAACACTGACCTCAGCTGATGAAGCTAAATAAGGCTGTGCTGTTGGACCGTCCCAGGAGCTGGAACTAGCACACCCCCAGATAGCACCCTCACCTCAACCCGCAGGTGCTATCTTTCCCCACAAAAACTAGTCCATAAAATCTGGAAGAGGTGACTTCCTCATCAAATGCATAGACATCAACACAAGGCTACAGGAAACATGAAATGAAGAAAACATGACACCACCAGAGGAACTCAATAAGTTTCCAGTGGTCAAATCTAAGGAAATGGAGATCTAAACATTGCTGGACAGAGACTGCAAAATAATCATTTTAAGGAAGCTGTGATCTATAAAAGAACATAGACAAGTCAACAAAGTCAGAAAAAAAATATGAGCAAAATGAGAAGTTTAAAAGAGAGATATGTTATTAAAAAAGAACTAAACAGAAATTCTGGAGCTGAAGAATACACTGAATAAAATAAAAAACACAATAGAGAGCATTAAAAGCAGACTTGATTAAGCAAAAGAAAGAATCTGAGAACTCAAAGATGAAATTAGGCAGTCAGCAGATAAAAAAGAGAAAAAAATTGAAAAACAGTAAAGAAAGCCTGTGTAAATTATGGTACATCATCAGATGAAACAATATTCACATTTTGCAAGTCACAGAAGAAGAGAGAAAGGGACAGAAAACTTATTTAATGAAATATGGCTGAATATTTCCCAAATCTGAGAAGAGATATGGACATCCAAGTACATGAAATTCATAGATCCCATACAGATACAACCCAAAGAAAATTTCACTGAGACACATGGTACTAACACTGTCAAAAATCAAAGACCAAAAAGAATTTTGAAAGCAGTAAGAGAAACAAAAAAAAACAAAGTGGACCCATAAGGCTCTCAGCATATCTCTCAACAGAAATCTTGCAGGCCAGGAGAAGGTCTGATGATATTCAAAATGCTGAAAGAAAAAAATCCTGCCAATCAAAACTACTTTACCCAGCAATGCTATCCTTCAGAAATGAAGGAGTGATACTTTCCCAGACAAACAGAAACTGAGGGAGTTCATGATCACTAGATCTGCTTTACAAAAAATGCTAAAGAAAGTTCTTCAAGCTGAAATGAAAAGACACTAAATTCAGTAATATGAAAACATGAAGACGTAAAACTCCACTGGTAAGGAAAGTATATATAGTCAAATCCAGGATACTCTAATACTCTAATGGTGTTATGTAAATAACTTAACTCTAGTATAAAAGTTAAAAGACAAAAGTATTAAAAGTAACTCAAGCTACCACAATTTTTTAATGAATTCACAATATAAAAAGATGTAAACTGAGCCATCAAAAACATAAAATGTGGGAGGAGGTAATAAAAGGGTAAAGTTTTTATATGTAATCAAAGTTATATTGTTATCAGCTTAAAATAGACTGTTATAAGACGTTTTATATAAGCTTCATAGTAACCACAAAGCAAAATATCAAGGAATCAAAGCATACCACTACAGAAAATCATCAGATCACAAAGCAGGATAGCAAGAGTGAAAGAAAGGGAAAAAAGAAGTAGAAAACAGCCAGAAAACCACTAACAAGATGACAATAATATACCTTTACATAATAATTATTTTAAATGTAAATGGACTAGATTCTCCAATCAAAAGACATAAAGTGGGCAAGTGGATTAAAAAAAGGATCCAGCTATATGCTGCCTACAAGAGACTTACTTTAACATCAAAGACACATATAGGCAGAAAGTTAAGAGGTGGAAAAGATATTCTATGCAAATGGAAACCAAGTGAGAGCAGGATTATCTATACTGATACCAGGGAAAATAGACTTTAATTCAAACACTGTAACAAGAGACAAGGAGGTCAATATATACAGTTGGCCCTTCATATCCAAAAGCTTTGCATCTGCAGATTCAGCCAACTACAGAGCAAAAACATTTGGAAGAAAAAATTCCAGAAAGTTCCAAAAAGCAAAACTCAAATTTGCTGCACATTGGCAACTATGTGCTTAGCATTTACATTGTATTAACAACTATTTACACAGCATTTGCATTGTATTAGCTATTATAAGTAATCTAGAGATGTTATAAAGTATATAAGAGGGTGTGCATGGGTTATTTACAAATATTAAGCCATTTTACATAAAGGACTTGAGCACCCATGAATTTTGGTATGCAAGGGGGATCCTGGAACGAATCCCCCACAGATACCATGGGGTTAATTAACCTAGAGGATGTGTTTTTGAACTAAATATATTTGAAGTAAATCTGATCTGACCTTAAAGAGTAGTGAAGAGAGGTGAGGTGAATAGAGAACATGTAGAGTTTGAAAGATATAAAATTTAGAAAAGCTTAATTTAAAAGCTCCTGTGTGTCAAGTAGATATTAAACACAATTTTTATGATTTTAACATAAGTGAATCTGAAATAGCATACGGACAAAGTTTCTTTTAGCTTAAAAGACTGGGTTTAAAATGTAGGGGAAAATGATCATTTGGTAAATATGTTCTTGGTTTTGAAAGACTTACAAGTGTTTAAAAAGTAGTTCTCAAATTAACTATATCCATATGCATACAGGTTTTCTCATCTTTACCATTGAAGGATGAAAAGAACTAAAATAAATAAATACATTTCTAGAAATTTACACCCTACCAAGACTGAATCATGAAAAAACAGAGAATATGAATAGACCTATAACTAGTAAGGAGATTGAATCAGTAATCAAAAATCTCCCAACAAAGAAAGGCACAGGACCATATGGCTACATTAGTAAATTCTGCCAAACATTTACAGAAAAATTAATGCCAGTAGTTCTCAAACTCTTCCAGAAAACTAAAAATGAAGGAATACTTCCAAACTCATTTTATGAAGCCACGATTACCTTGATACCAAAACCAGACAAGGGCACAACTAGAAAAGAAAATTACAGGCCAATATCCCTGATGAATATGGATGCAAAAATACTCAACAAAATACTAGCAAATAATATTAAGCAGCACATTAAAAGGATTGTATAGGGGCTTCCCTGGTGGCACAGTGGTTGAGAGTCCACCTGCCGATGCAGGGGACACGGGTTCATGCCCTGGTCCGGGAAGATCCCACATGCCGCAGAGCGGCTGGGCCCGTGAGCCACGGCCGCTGAGCCTGCGCGTCCGGAGCCTGTGCTCCGCAACGGGAGAGGCCACAACAGTGAGAGGCCCGTGTACCGCAAAAAAAAAAAAAAAAAGGATTGTATACTGTAATCGTCATTTTTATCCCCGTATGCAAGGATGTTCAACACACTGAAATCAGTCAATATTATGCACCACATTAACAAAATGAAGGATAAAATTTATATGATTATCTCAATAGATCAGAAGCATTTGACAAAATTCAACTTCCTTTCATGATTAAAAACTCTCAACAAACTGTGTATAGAAGGAGCATACCTCAACATAGTAAGGCCTTATATGACAAGCCCAGAGCTAAAAATCATACTCAATGGTTAAAAGCTAAAAGCTATTCCTCTAAGATCAAGAACAATCAAGGATGCCCATGCTTCCCATTTCTATTCAATATAGTACTGGAAGTCCTAGCCAAGGCAATTAGGTGAGAAAAAGAAATAAAAATTATCCAAATCAGAAAGGAAGGAGTTTTGCAGATGATATGATCTTATATATAGAAATCCCTAAAGATTTCACAAAAAAGGTTAGAATTAATAAATGAATTCAGTAAAGTTGCAAGATACAAAATTAACATACAAAAGTCAGTTCACATACACATCTCTGTATGTGAACAATAAACTAACTGAAAGAGAAATTAGGAAATGAATCCCATTTATAATAGCATCAAAACAATAAAATACTTAGAAATAGACTTAACCAAGGAGGTGAAAGACCTGTACACTGAAAACTAAAAGAGATTGATGAAAGAATATCAATTAAACCCTAAATCTAAAACAAACAAACAAAATCTATCTTGCCTATTTATTTGGAAAAAAGGATATAGGTCTTAGAATTGATACTTAAAGTCTCCTCTTGCTTTGCAATGAAATATATTACTTGGATTATGAATAAGAAAACACATTTATAGGGCTTCCCTGGTGGCGCAATGGTTGAGAGTCCACCTGCCGCTGCAGGGGACATGGGTTCGTGCCCCAGTCCGGGAAGATCCCACATGCCGCGGAGCGGCTAGGCCCGTGAGCCATGGCCACTGAGCTTGCGCGTCTGGAGCCTGTGCTCCACAACGGGAGAGGCCACAACAGTGAGAGGCCCGCGTACTGCAAAAAAAAAAAAAGAAAACACATTTATTGAGCACTTATTTCAGTCTGGCATGTACTAAGTATTTACACCTAGTATACTTATTTTGGTCTTCAAAAATTGTCAGTATTTTAACCCTACAAAAGGTCATTTCTCTCTCACATGACCAATGCAGGTTATTAGGGCACTTTACTCACCGTGTTAATAAGAAAAGCCAGGCTGGGACAAAGTGAGAGAGTAGCATTGACATGTATACACTACCAAATGGAAAATAGATAGCTAGTGGGAAGCAGCAGCATTGCATGGGGAGGTCAGCTCTGTGCTTTGTGACCACCTAGAGTGATGGGATAGGGAGGGTGTGAGGGAGTCGCAAGAGGGAGGGGGTATGGAGATATATGTATACATATAGCTGATTCACTTTGTTATACAGCAGAAACTAACAGAACATTGTAAAGCAATTATACTCCAATAAAGATGTTAAACAAAAAAAAAAGAAAGAAAAGCCAGGCTGAAAGAAGTTTTCAAATAACTTGACGGCTTAAGTTCTGGTTTTTCACCCTTCACATGTCACTGTTAATCATATTTGGAAGCAAGTCCCATGACCAAAACTAATGTCAAAAAACCAAAAAAGTACAGTGCAACTATGTTGTCAGAAAGTGGGAAAGCTTGAAATATTTGGTGACCACAAAATGGCAACCCAGATTTCTTTTGTTTTTAATTTTTTTTGAAGTATAGTTTATTTATAATATTCCAGGTGTACAGCAAAGTGATTTAGTTATACAGTTATACATATATATTCTTTTCCATATTCTTTTCCATTATAGGCTATTACAAGATATTGAATATAGTTCCCTGTGCTATACAGTAGAGCCTTGTTGTTTATTTTATATATAGTAGTGTGTACCTGTTAATCCTTAATTCCTTCTCCTCTTCCCCTTTGGTAACCATAAGTTTGTTTTCTATGTCTGTGAGTCTATTACTGTTTTGTAAATAAATTCATTTGTATCGTTTTTTTAGATTCCACCTATAAGTGACGTCATATGATATTTGTCTTTCTCTGACTTACCTCACTTAGCATAATAATTTCTAGGTCCATCCATGTTGCTGCAAATAGCATTATTCTTTTTTAGAGCTCAGTAATATTGCATTGTGTGTGTGTGTGTGTGTGTGTGTGTGTGTGTGTGTGTGTGTGTATATATATATCTTCCTTATCCATTCATCTGCAGTTGGACATTTAGGTTGCTTCCATGTCTTGCCTATTGTAAATAGCACTGCTGGGAACATTGGTGTGCATATATGTTTTCAAATTTGAGTTTTTGTCTTTTCCAGATATATGCCCAGGAGTGTGGTTGCAAGATCATATGACAACTCTATTTGTAGTTTTTTTGAGTAACCTCCATACTCCTTTCCATAGTGGCTGTACTAGTTTATATTCCCACCAACAGTGTAGGAAGGTTCCCTTTTCTCTATACCTCTCCAGCATTTAATATTTGTAGAATTTTTGATAATGAACATTCTGACTGGTGTGACATAGTACTTCATGGTAGTTTTGATTTGCTTTTCTCTAATAATTAGCAATGTTGAGCATCTTTTTATATGCCTGTTGGCCATCTGTATGTCTTCTTTGGAGAAATGTCTATTTAGGTCTTCTGACCAATCTTTGATTACGTTGTTTGTTTTTTTGATATTGAGCTGTATAAGCTGTTTGTATATTTTGGAAATTAAGCCCTTGTTGGTTGCATTATTCACAAATATTTTCTCCCATTCCTTAGGCTGTTTTTTGTTTTGCTTATGGTTTCCCCTGCTGTGCAAAACTTTCAAGTTTAATTAGTTCCCATTTGTTTATTTTTGCTTTTGTTTCCATTACTCTAGGAGACAGATTCAAAAAATATTGTTGCAATTTATGTCAGAGAGTGTTCTTCCTATGTTTTCCTCTAGGAGTTTTGTAGTATCCAGTCTTACATTTAGGTCTTTAATCCATTCTGAGTTTATTTTTGTATATGGTGTTGAGAAGTGTTCTAATTTCATGCTTTACATGTAGCTGACCAGTTTTCCCAGCACCACTTACTGAAGAGACTGTCTTTTCTCCATTACATATTCTTGCCTTCTTTGTCATAGATTAATTGACCATAAGTGAGTGGGCTTACTTCTGGGCTCTCTATCCTATTCCATTGATTTATTGTCTGTTTTTGTGCTGCTGCTTTGTTATGTTTTCATTACTTTGTAGTATAGTCTGAAGTCAGAGAGCATGATTTCTCCAGATCCATTCTTCATTCTCAAGACTGTTTTGGCTATTTGGGGTCTTTTGTGTTTCCATACAAGTTTTTAATTTTTTTGTTCTAATTCTGTGAAAAATGCCATTAGTAATTTATAGAGATTATGTTAGATCTGTAGATTGCCAGGGGCAGTATGATTATTTTAACAATATTGATTCTTCCAATCCAAGAACACTGTATATCTTTCCATTTATTTGTGTCATCTTCAGTTTCTTTCATCAGCATCTTATAGTTTTTCGAGTATAGGTCTTTTGCCTCTTCAGGTAGGTTTATTCCTAGGTATTTTATTCTTTCTGATGTGATGATAAATGAGATTACTTCCTTAATTTCTCTTTCTGATAGTTCATTGTTCGTGTGTAGAAATTCAACATTTCTATACATTAATTTTGTATGTAGCAACTTTACCAAATTCTTTGAGTTTTCTGGTAGCATCTTCAGGGTTTTCTATGTATAGTATCATGTCATCTGCAAACAGTGACAGTTTTACTTCTTCCTTTCCAATTTGGATTCATTTTATTTCTTTTTCCTCTCTGATTGCTGTGGCTAGGACTTCCAAAACTATGTTGAATAAGAGTTTCAAGACAGGGCATTCTTGTCTTATTCCTGATGTTAGTGGAAATGCTTTCAGCTTTTCACCATTGAGTATGTTACCTGTGGGTTTGTCATACATGGCCTTTATTAAGTTGAGGTATGTTCCCACTGTGCCTGCTTTCTGGAGAGTTTTTACATAAGTGGATGTTGAAATTTATCAAAAACTTTTTCTGCATCTTTGAGATGATCATATCATTTTTATTCTTCAATTTGTTAATATGATGTATCACATTGATTTATTTGCAGATATTGAAAAATCCTTGCATCTCTGGGATAAATCCCACTTGATCATGGTGTATGATCCTTTTAATGTATTACTGGATTTGGTTTGCTTGTATTTTGTTGAGGATTTTTGCATCTATGTTCATCAGTGATATTGGCCTGCAATTTTCTTTTTTTGTGATATCTTTGTCTGGTTTTGGTATCAGGGTGATGGTGGTCTCATAGAATGAGTTCAGAAGTGCTCCTTCCTCTGTAAGTTTTTGGAATAGTTTCAGAAGGATAGGCATTAACTCTTCTCTAAATGTTTGGCAGAATTGCAACCTAGTTTTCTTGATTCCTGACTTAAGGGTATAATCTGTATCAAAATTTTCACATGTGAGAATATGAAGCTCAATTATGTAATAAGATTCAAATATTTTCTTGATCATGATTTTTCATATTCATTTTTCTAAAGGACACAGGATTAAAAAACTATCCAATGTTTTCTAAACACTGCATAATCGTGCACTACTTTTTAACACATTTTAATGTTTTCATCTAACAAAGTAAAACAGTAAAAAGTATTAACTAGTACAAAGTAATACAATTTTATATAGGCCCAGTATTCATGGATTTCAGAAGTCATAGGATGATCAGTGGATTCAGCTTGGTTAGTGGGGATGGTTACCTCCAAATCTGAAATAGTGAAAGATGACAGAGATTGAGATAGAGAAAAAGAGAGAGAGAAAGAGAGGTGGTGGGAGGGAAGTAAATTTTTACTTAGGGAAAAATCTCCAGGAAATATAAAATTTTGTGTGCTACAAAGGTGAAATTTTGTTAAAAGGAATATCATGACCTCTGAAGAGGAAATGATGCTACAGAAGAGGTGCTGCCCACTCAAGATTGTGGAATAGTGGCAGGAAGCAGATGTCCCTAGGAGAGCAGCAGACTCTCTTGAATTTTGAGCCCTGTGTGAGTACCTGGCATATTTCTGCCCCGGCTGCCTTGTCACTTGTTAACATGGCTCTTGGACATTTTGTAGGCCTCAGGGACTCACTAAAGGGAAGGAGAAAAGGAGATGGAGAAGAAACAAGAGAAAAGAAGACAGAGAATGGGAGGGGATAAGCAATGGACCTCTGATCAGCCTGATTTTTCATCAGTTTTGACAATTTTTTTTATTAATAAAACAGTGAAACAGGGAAACACCTTTGTTGGGTTTGAACGATGGGTCTAACTAGGTCCCTTGCTGGTGTTGAAATTGCTTTTCACAGAACCCCATCGAGATTATCTCATAGCATAGTAAACACTGCCTCATAGGCACAGAGGAGTAAAGAGTTGTAATTGATCAAGTAAAAAATAAAGGGCTTTATTTAATTAAATTCTGAGTAGATAGAAAAATAAGTAATTCAACCTTAGACTGGTAAGTCACAATGTAAGCAAATTTGTGGTTAGCACACTACATCTGTTCCTGATTCTTAAAAGACCTAAGACTTCAAATTTACTGAAGATTAGATGGTGAATTTGTTAGGAATTAAACAAAGAAAATCATTGTTAGAAAACAGAGAGCAATTCTTGCCAAGGATCTTCTTTCCTCCTCTCTTCATATGTTTAAATCAGCTCAAGTAGCATTTATCAGCAGCGGCAGGATCATTGTTATTTTGTTGAATGTCCCTAATGATAGAATAAAAACTTAAAGTATAATTACTGTTCACTAAATGACAACTAAAATAAGATTCTCTGTGTATATGTATATATATA
>RJWK010050300.1:0-16319 GCA_004363435.1 Platanista minor | reverse complement strand
ATTGGAGTATAATTGCTTTACAATGGTGTGTTAGTTTCTGCTCTACAACAAAGTGAATCAGCTATACATATACACACGTTCCCATATCTCCTCCCTTCCGCGTCTCCCTCCCTCCCATCCTCCTTATCCCACCCCTCTAGGCGGTCACAAACCACCTAGCTGATCTCCCTGTGCTACACGGCTGCTTCCCACTAGCTCCTGCCTTTTTAAAGCTGAATAGTATTCCATTGTATGGATATATCATGTTTTGTTTATCTGTTTGTCTTTCAATGGATATTTGGGTTGTTTCCACCTTTTGGCTACTGTGAATAATGCTGCTATGTACATTGGGTGTACAGATAGCTCTTTGAGACCCTGCTTTCAATTTTTTTGGATAAACACTCAGAAATAGAATTGTTGGATCATATGTTAGCAAAATATGATTTTAATAATTTTTAAAGGTTATAAATGTCAACAGTACCTGTTGGTCTTCGTGAAGACATCTTCAGACAAAGGATCTGTGGACATCAGCATGAGAAAAGCCACCTGTCCTGGTTTAGTTTCCCACAGAAGCAGACCCAAGATGGTGACTTGGGTGCAGAAGGTTGCTTGGGACGTGATCCTGAAAAGGACTGTGAGGGTGGAAGGGAAGGCCCAGGGACAAAGTGGGTGCCTACCGCCTGGTTATACTACTGGGTCCAGGCCAGCCTTTGCCCTGTGCTTGGGTGAGCTGGGGCTATGGCCCACTAAGGGGATGTGTTTCCCCTAGGCAAGGAGGGCTCTCAATGTCTCAGGGAATCCAACTGTCTGTGGGCTGTTTATTATCACCATGCACTAAGATTCAAAACAGTGTGGTGATTAGACACTGCTCCCCGGAAAAACATGCTTGTTCCAAACAATGGCTCTGTTTGCTGTTGAGTTGTAATAATATCTATGTCAAATTGACATGCAATACTACTTATGCTTTAGTTAAGATCATCCTCTACATGGAAGTTAATTTGGAGGACTCCAGTGACACGGTTGACCCAACACATGTTTCTTTTAAGAGGAAGCTCATAATGGCTCAGAATCATTTCCATTCCCTTTGCATGAGATGTGTGACTCCCACGGTCATACATGACCTTGTGTTTAAATAGTCATTTGAAATAAACAATGATAACTCGGTGGTAAAAAAAAAAAAAAAAACACCCAGGGCTTCCCAGGTGGCGCAGTGGTTGAGAGTCCGCTTGCCGATGCAGGGGAGACGGGTTCATGCCCCGGTCCAGGAAGATCGCACATGCCGCGGAGCGGCTGGACCCGTGAGCCATGGTCACTGAGCCTGCGTGTCCGAAGCCTGTGCTCCGTAACGGGAGATGGCACAACAGTGAGAGGCCCATGTACCGCAAAAAAAAAAAAAAAACAACAAAAAACAACAAAACAAAAAAAACCCCCAAAGAAACAGAACTAGAGTTATTGCAGCTCTGTCCTAAGGGCATTTGCAGTGACAGCGAAATCTCAGGACTAAGTGCAGATTTTAGTGGATTTGTTCCATGTCATGATTATTTCTGATATTTTTATCATAGAGAACAGAGCTGTAAACACATTCTCACATCCTTGACCCATGTTCTTGTTGTGAAATGGGTCCTGGTCCCGGGGCGGAGGTGTATGGTGTCTGATATTTGGTGTGTAGGATAAACCCAGAGCCGCAGCAGAGGGAGGCCCAGCTGTTATTATTATTACCTTAGGGGGGAATGAAGCCTCCTGTCTCGTAAGGGCATTTTTCTCTGCCTGTGAAGGAAGATAAAGGGACTGTTCCCTTGGGAGGAGACCATGGGAGAAAGTCAGGGCCCTGACACCCCAGAACTGCCCACCCTGGGGTGGTGCTTTGTGGATGACCTAACCTAGAAATTTTGTTTTTATGTGAATATACCTGTTCCTTCCACAAGCATTAACTGAGCTTCAGCTATGAGCAGGTACTGTCTGGTGCTCATACCTGAAATAAATGTAACTTCTGTGCCAAACAAACTGTGATGAAGATGTGGCTTACATGCTCTCCACTGCCAATTTAAAGGTTCTTCCAGAGCAGGGAGCCTCCCCTCCAGGAGGATAATGTCTCTGTCCCTTCTCCCCATCTGCATCCTCTTAGGTCATAAACGGTCCTCAGTCACTTTTGTCCACAAGAACAATTGATCTGGATTTTAAAACCTGAGCAGGTGTGGCCTAAGATCGTTGGACTGTAAACTTGATGTAGTATCTCATCCGATCCTGGCCGGGCTGTGTCAGTGTGGAGTGGCAGTGGGCGCCTTCCACATCCTCCCCAGCCCCCGAGCTGGCTAGAGAGTTCCTGAATCTCCAGGTAAGTGTGGCTGGAGAGAGGATGGAAACAACGGTCTTTCTGTGAGGTGGCCACCCCTTGCTGGGGTTTGGGGCTCTCTGCAATCCCATCTCTGGGCCTCCTTGGATGAGCTTTGTGTGGATGCAGCTCTATGCAGGCTGGTTTCAGATGACTCCTACGTTCCCTGTGGTGCAGCTGACCTATGGGATTGCAAGCCCCTGTGCTCCTCCCTTTCCACCAGCATGGAGGATGGCCCCTTTGTCTCTCACCATGTAAATTTCCTTGGTGGGGGGCACAGACCCAGTCCTGACTGTAGGGAACACTTATGCTCTCAGCATGGCCCTTCTGAGCCTAAGATCCAGCAGTGTCACTTCCTTCACTCATCAGGCAGGCCAAGGTGTTCCCGATCAGATCTCTCTGTTCTCAGAGTAGGGGAGAAGCTGTGAGGGCCATGATCCGGCTTCATTACTGTTTCCCTGACTATTTGGAGAAAGTGGTGAGTATGTCTCTTGGCCCACGTGTTTCATCTTGATGAATGGGATGAACACTGGGACGTTAACATCTCATTTTCAGAGGGACACATGGCTGTATGTTAATGATGCAAAGGAACGAGATCCAGGGTAGAATATGGCTAGTGCTCTGAGGGCATGTGGACGGAGGCGGGAGAATCTTCCAGCTGGCCTTGGATATGGGAGGCCCTGGACTCGCAGTTTCAGAGAGAGGCAGGAACTGAGAACCGTGGGGGAACACAAAGACCCAGGCCCCTGAAGCTTAGGTGGGTTTTTGCAGGGGGTGAAAGGGTGGCAGCGACATTAGCTGCCACCAAGTAGGGTAACCGGGAGTGAGGCCTGGCTCCCCTGCACCGGTTCTGAGCCCCGTGTTTCCTGATGGAATGACCACCACTTCCTATCCTTTTAAAGTTCCAAGTTTATTCTGAGCCCCTTGGAGTAAAGAGGTTACATTAATATAACATGTTCTGCTTTTATTATAGGAGTGAAATAGGGTGGTCACATTCATGGGTAGACACCCCAAGGCAATTGAATCGACTTCCACAATTTTAATAACATGGACCATTTTGGAAAACAAACAAACAAACAAAAAACTTTACCCTTGATTTTCCCTCCCCCTTACTTTTTATTCATTTCATTTTTTTTTTTTTTCTTTTTTAGAAATGTAGGAAACAGCTTTGAAGTGTCCTAGAGCCTTGAGGTGGGAAGGGGTGGAATTCCTCTGTCTGGGTGCAACAGACTTCTCTGTCCAGAGCAGATGGATTTGGGCACCGGCAACAATGGCAACAAATGTTGCCTAGTCCTTTCCTTTGATGTGAGAAGATTAAACATCATGTCAAGTGCGAAGATTAAACATCATGTCAAGTGAGCCTGGAAGCTTGACTGAAATGTGATAATATGGAAGCCTGATACCTCAGGGCCAAAGCCTTATAAAGATAAAAATAGGATTATTAATGACAGTTTCCAGTTTAAAAAAAAGTCTTAAGATGTGTTTGATCAGCAGGTTCCATGCAGACACCCCAGCTTGCAAACACATGCTTGCAAATGGAAAGTCTCAATTTGCAAAGCAAAGGCTTTGGGAGCAGCAGACTAGCCCGAGAGCCCCGAGTCCTCATTGTCTGAGCAGGAGGCCTGGCATGAAGCCAGTGCCACTATCAAGTACCCAGACCTCTGGGCTTGCTGCTCTCCGAGGGTGCCCAGCATGTTGTTTCCAGCTGGAGGGGAACCCGTGTGCGGAGATCTGAGTCTGGCTGCCGCCCCTGCCTGGAGACTGTAGGGGAAGATTCCGGTGTGGGAAAGAGACACACGTTTCCAAAGATTCCCTTGTATTTGGACGGGAGGTTGGGGAAAGGGATGCAGACGCTCCAGCAAGACTATCTGTGGTGGAATGGGGGATTGAGATTTGAGAGTCCCTCCAAAGGGGTTTCATTGGCTGCCCTGGACCTGGAGAGCTGTCCAAGATGCATTCCCCAAGAGGACATGTTCCTTTCTCCAACTGAGAAGGTTTCAGCTGGATCATATACTAGGCATGTAGGGAAAATATCTCTGGAACTGTGAGTGGTGAGGGGCAGTTTCTAGACTGGGTGAGGTTCCAACTGGGCGTGTGAAGTGGGCCTCAGTTTTCTCAGCTGTGACTGCAGGGTCAGCCCATGTGATGATCCTGGCCCTCTGCCATCTCTGCCATCAGTCATAAACACCTCAGTGTAAATAGTCCCTGGAGTCACTTTCGGGGGTCGAGACTCAGTACAGACACTCAGATTAAAGAAAGGGGTGGAAAGGGAAGTTTCCAAGTGCAAGAATCTGCCTGGGCTGGAGGCTTTTGGGAAACCCTGGCCAGGTAGCAGGAGGAAGTTAGCAGCGGGGCAGGAGAGGGGCTGGGAGCGAAAGCACAGGAGGGAGAGGTGGCCCCAAGTGTCGGGGTCATTACCATCCTCTGTGTTTGGGGTGTTTCCCCACTGGTGCCTCCCCAGAGTCTCAGGGGACATGCGGGCCCTGTCTCATTTGTCTTGGATGAGTAAGCTGAGGCTTAGGTCGTATATCCTCTGTCAGGATTTGAATCCCAGCCTCTTGAGTCTAAGCTAGGTATCATGACCACAGAGCATTTAATTTATCACTTGGATTAATCCAACTGCAAAGCCCACCCCTGGTGTTGGCCACTGGATGCCTCTTTCACCCTTGGCGGTGTGCAAAGGCAGCCCAGCCAAATGAGGGATTTGCAAGGCTCCCAAACAGTCCATTCAGTCAGATGAGATGGTGCCAAAGCGTAAAGGTCCCCTACTGTGATGTCAGGACCATGACACCAGCTGCACAGTGGCTCCAAGGGCAAATGATAGAACGCTGGTGTGGCATCAGCAGACCAGGCTTCAAGGCTGCTTCCCAGTATGCAAGCAGGTCTTCCCTCCTCTGTCCCTCTGCTGGTCAGCGGTCAGGGGGTGGGGTGGGGGTGCACATTTCCTCTGGAGTCGCTGGGTGGCTCGAGCTAATGTATGATCACCAAGTCTCGACCTGGCACACAGGATGCGCTCAAATGGTGGTGGCTGTTGCCTACCCACTGGTTGTATGGCAGTTAGTGTGTGGGCCAGAAAGTACAGAGCAAAGGTGTAGATGTTGGATTAAATGCTTCCTGAGCACAGAGCAGAGGCCTTGTACCCTGTGGAATTGTTCTCAGGTGGGTCTTTAGTATGAGTCTGAGGTTGATGTGCAGTGGGCGATGGGCAAGTCCACACAGGGTCCTCCACAGAGGCAGGGCAGAAGCAGGCTGGGCAGAGGTGACCTCCAGCCATTGTCCATGCCCACGTGCCACAGGAGGACAGGCCAAGCTGTTACGCGCAGGCCCTTGAGGACGTGAGAGGGCGCGTGGGGATGGAGAGCCACTTGCTAGGTGATAGTGACTCATCTGAGGAAGAAAAAGGCTGGGGCTTGGAGAGTGGGCAATGTCGGTCATCTGCTTCCTCTGGGTTGGGACATGAGTGATGAGAGTTCAGCCTGCTTATTCACTTACAGCTGTTCTCTTCCCCATGAAATCACTGTGCAGGTGAGAAGGGCAGAGCTAGTGCCCCTCTGGGGAATCCTGCTGCCAGCTGGGCTTGAGAACCTCGGCTCCACAAATGTAATATTTCAAGTCATGAAGAAATCCATATTGACCCATTTCTGCCGGTCCCAGTCACACTGCATTCCGTCACGCCCCTCGGCACCTACAGCCTCCGAGGACTTCCATCCGCCCTTGAATGCTGGGCCTTGAGCAGTCCGGTCATTTTCAGAGGTCTGGGCTCCCTACGCTGGGGGGTGTGGGCTGCAGGCTGTGGCTCCTGCACTGGTGCTCTGCCCATCCCCTTGCCCTGCTTTCTCAGAAGTGTTGCTATTTCCAGCCTGCAGTGGGATCACACATTCCTACTTAGGCAGATGGATGCAGTGGGTTTCACTTTAAAGTCTGAATCTCACTCTGGATGGGTCAGGCTTTGTTACTGCATTCAGTGTGCGATGCTGTCTTTTGGGAGAGACATTCATGTATCTCTTTCAAAGGTGAATTAGGAATGTTCCCAAACTCTGTTTGATGCCTATTTATCCAGAAACAAACACTCATCAAGCATGGAGATCCATGACTAGACAACAGCTTCACAAGGTCCTTACTGTCCCTGCATAATGCGTTCACAGCCCAGACCCTGGACCTCATAACACGAGAGGGGAGGGGAGGCATCTATCTCTCTGCTCCACCCACCTCCAGTTTTTCACTTTTGATCTGCAGCCAAGTCTCTTCATGTTTTGAAAAAGGGCTAAAAACTACGGTCATGTTGTCACACTATGTCACACATGTGGGTCATGTCTTGGGACAGATAAGCAGGGCTGCAGTCCAGAGCTGCCTTGTCCACACTGGCCCTTAGAGCTAGCTGGCCCTGGCTGAAGCTTACATGCCAAGACCTGACCTCACCTCCCACACCCAAACCCAGGGTTATCTGCTAGGTCACCCTCCTCCCATCCAGTCCCTTTCTATCAGCCTACATTTTTGTCTTGGGAAAATTGTGCTTGTGAATTTCCTTCAGTTGCTCCATCTAAAAAAGTGGACTTCCAAAATGCAGGTCACATGGACTCAGATGGTCCAAAAATGTGTCTAAGAATACACAAAACTCCATATTCCTTGGTTGTAAAGTTCCACCCACCAGCCAAGCTGCCCACAGGACATCCTAAAACAAGAAGGTGCTTCTAGGCAGGCCATGTGCAGAGCCCTCTGCACACATTCTGCTCCAGCCTGGGCTTCTCCTTTTCCTTTCCTAGCATGAGCCTGGCGGGTTAGTCGCAGGATCTGTCTTGGTCACGAAGTCCCCCTTGCTCCTAAACTGATGTAACACACTTGCCTCCAACTGTGAGGCGTCAGGGGCAGTATCACTTAATTTCCACCACTCTCATTTCAGTTTAAAATTTTCTGACATTGACACTTAAGAGGATTAAATATCAGCTTCAGAACACATGACCAAAGGTAGACTATCTTACAAAGTAAAAGAGCATCCCATGTATTTCCACATAGTAGCATTTGTTCTGTTAACCCATGTTCCTGGCCAAATATGGAAAGAGGGATGCGCTTTGCCAAAGCTGCTTTGGGCCCCTGAATAATGCAATTCACGTAATGAGCCTCAGTAAGAACATGTTCTTTTGTTCAGACTCTGTGCCCTATTTCACATCTGCACAGGCCTTTCATGTCCAAGGCTGCTGAAGCACTTGGCAAGTGTCCTCTTTACTGTGCTCCAAGTGGGAGCTGAGGATGGGCTTCCCAGATGAATGAGAGTCAAGAGAGTGGCAGGCTCGCAGCCAGGGACACTGGACCTGGGAGAGGGGGAAATAAGTGGGACCATAGTGAGAAACCCAGTGCCACCTTGGCTTCCTGCAGGCACCCTCTCCCTCTGCCTGGGCTCCCCGGGTCATCGGGAGGCAGCCCAACTCAGAGAACTGATTTGACACTGGGTGGAATTAGAGATTCACATCCAGGCTTCAGTGCAGAGCATGGTGTGCAAAGCCTGGGTGGTCACTGGGCGTCTCTCCACTGGGCAGTGCCATGCTTCCTTTCAAAAGCTTCATTAGAGACCCCCTCTTTCGGAAAGGCACAGAACTATTTCATATGTCGTTTTCAATTTGTCCACAATGCTAATCCAAAGAGCCTGTGACTACAAGAGGGCGTGCTCGTGAAACCGGAGGAGTCTCCCAGACCACTGTTCTGGGGACAGTGTCTCACTGAGCCTGGTGTGCAGGGGTTGGGCTGGAGCAGACAGCAGGGTACTGTTTTCAATTCTTAGCCTGACTCTGCATCTGAATGTGGGTGGCATGAGCCCTATTCCAGGAGTTGAAGGTCAATTTCAGTACTTTGATGTTGGCTTTAGAAAAAAGGGGGAAATCAAATGCAGACTCCTGAAATATTAGCAACCCTAGGGTTCTGGAGTTTTGGAAAAGATGATGCAGGAAGACCTTGGATTTGACTACCCTTCTCTTTAAGCTGATTAACATCTCCTCTCTTTGCTCCTTCCTGCTTTTCTGCCAGACACCCAGTCAAGCGTCTCTGCTGCACTGGGGCGGGTGGCATCACAGCAGCAGCTACCTGTTGGCCAGACTTGTGTGAGTAACTGAGACCTGGTTCAAGCCTCCCGCTCTGCTCCTTCTCTCCTTCTCCCCACTACCCTGCTGGAGCCCCAAGGGAGAGAGTGCTGGGTGCATGCATGAGTCTTGATGGCTGCAGGCTTCTCTGTTTATGCTGGTGTCTTAACGCTCCAGCCCCACCTTCTCTGCATGAAAACACTCTGACAAGCTTCTGCCTATTTTCACTCTCATTGTTTGTTCCACCTGCTTGCTTCTTCTTAGGAAGCAAGACACTGTGGCCATATTAACTTGTGCAGAGACCTCTGCGCTGGCTGAGTAGCGAGGGAGCCTTCCTGTGACTGGCATGTGACTCGGTTTCCCATGGGTTGCATCATGTTCTGAGAGCACAAGGTAAGCTTGGGAAGCTGCAAGGGGTCAAGTCCCTGGGAAAGGTTCATGGCAGTGTCTTCTGTGTCAATATTCTTTTAAACTCTTTCCCAGTGTGCTTCAGAAAAAAAGGCCGTGCCCTAAGAGGGTGGTCGGTGAACTAACAGAGTGTTACTGACCTGTCTGGAAGGTCGTGACCTCCAAGGCGGTCACAAAGACTGCTGGATCTCAGGGCACAATGGCTAAGAAGGGTGACACCAGTGACCAGCCTCTGGTTGTCTATAGGTTGCCTAGTGAACAAGGCAATTGAGAATCAGAACACAGGAGCGAGGCACAGAGAGACCCTGGAGCCGGCTACGCAGAGCTACATGTCCCCGTATGCGGTGGACGGATGGATGATGGGTGGACACCAGGCTCTGACATGGTGGTGCTCACAGCTGAGTCACCCAATTCCATTGTGAGGGAGGAGGTTCCCCACACAACCAAGCGGTTCTCTGAGACCAGATGGGAGCCCTACAATTCTACTCAATTCTGACACTGTTGACCCAGAGATAGCATCAGATTCCACACGTTAAGGGTTCAGTCCTGCAAGACTGCCCCCCCTTCTCCCCAGATGCCAGTTTCAAGTTCACGTTGTCACTTGGGCTTTTGCACCAACCCAAGACCCATTCTTAGAGTTTGATTAGTTTGCTGGAATGACTAGATTACTAGATTACTGATTTATTATAAAAGGATACAACTCAGGAATGTGTGGGGAAGGGTGTGGAGTTTCCATGCACTCTCGGAGTGCGTCACTCTCCCCACATCTCCAGGTGTTCAGCAACTGGGAAACTCATGGAAACTCTCCTTTAGGGTTTTTATGGAGGCTTCATTACACAGGCATGATTGAGTAAATCACTGGCCATTGGTGATTGAGCTCAGCCTCCAACCAGCCCCTCTGCCCTCCCAAGTCAGGGGGTGGGACTGAAAGTTCCAATCCTCTAATCTCTTGGTTGCCCCTCCTCCCACCCCCTATACCAGTGGCATCCTTAGGCGACCTAGGGCCTTTCCAAAGTCACCTCATTAACATAACAACAATAACTTTATTGCTCTCAGAACCCAGTGCTAGAAAAGGGGACCCAGACAAAGACCACGAATGCATTTCTAATTATAATCACAATGTCACACTGAGCCTTGCCACATGGCTATGCTCCAGGTGAGAAAGGATTTTTGTAAAGTAAAAACTCATTTATGGGCTGGCCCACATTTTGACAGTCCAGTCCCCACATCTGGGGGCTCCAGTGGAGGCAGAGCTGATGGAGAGGGCAGTCCCACTCCTGACTATTTGGGCAACAACACCTGTGGATCCCCGAATTGGAGACCAAGCATACTTGTGCCTTATCCACACCTGTACTTTTGACCCCAGAGCCCATGTGTTCCCTGGCTCCACTCCCGCCTCATCTATTCCAATGACTGCTTGGGTAAGTTTGGGGTCAGCTGCCCAAATAATGTGAACAGAGAAGGCCAGTCATTTTGTTGGGGGAAATCAGCATTCAAGGATAAATATTGCCTTTATCAATAGTTATTGTTTCCTTATCTTTACTTGGAGTTACGGTTTTTATATTTAACTCCCTTGTTTGCATGACTGACCCATGCAGTAGGCATTATCATTAAACTCATTTAACTGATCAGGAAATGGAGGCTCAGAGAGGTGGACCTCAGATTCCAGGGCACATTCCACACAGGATCCATCTCAGGCTGAGTGAGAGGCAGAATGAGTTATGACTCAAATTCTGAATATTCTTTCAAATGTGTCCTGCCACTTAAAACAAAGCTCAGATCTTCTTCCTATGCATTTGATACTTTAATTACAGTGATACCTCAGGGTGTGGGCTGATTCTAAAATCTTTGCATTGTATTAAAGCAATGCAGAGAGTATACAAGTCACCACTAAGAATCAGAGTGAGTTGAGATGACCTGGGATATTCTCATGATTTTTGGAAAGATGTGAAGGGCAAAGAAGAGAATTTCCAGGGATGTCCCAGGCTTGTCATCCACCCCATGCCTTCTGGAACTCTAAGATTACAAAACAGGGATTTGTTATTTCAATGAAAAGGCTCTAGTGCTCCTGCAATGTCCCTGATTGCTACTGGAAATACATTTAGGCTCAGGACATTCCCTTCTGGCATATTTTAGAGTTGCCTTGGTCAATAAGGGATGAAACAGAGGGGTTTCTACATAATTTTCAACTAAAAAAATAATTCATCGCCAGAGTGTGCAATGGTTTGCAATTATAATCAGATAAGTATCAGTTTTTAGAGAACAGCTTTCTGGAGGGAAGTACTGGAAGGAAGTACGTATAGTTTGAGTGTCACCTTTTCCAGAAAGCATTGTGGCTTTTGTGATCCTGTGCCATTTCCCCACGAGCCTCAAATAGAGTTCCACTGTGTTTGGCCTCTCAGGGCATGTAGAGGTTTTCCCAGGCAGGGTGGTGTCACTAATACCCACATATGATGGGTGCCCTGGAAGCAGAGTGGGCCGTGATGCAAAGATTTGATGGAGAATTTATAAAGCAATATCTCATTTCTGGTTGATGGCAACAAACCTGAGATGTTGGCACATCTTTTCTTTTACTTCATGTCAAAGATTTGTTACCAAATGCAGGTTTGTGTGCCTGAAGTGCAGTGAAGCCAAACAAGTGCAACGTCAGAGTTTGGAGCAGAGAAAGGTTTATTATAGGGCCAAGCAAGGAGAACGGGTGGCTCATGATCAAAATACCCCAAACTCCCTGACAGTTTTCAGGGAGAAGTTTTTATGAGGTAAAATTTGGGGTGAGGGCCACAGTGTGTGTAACTTTCTTCTGATTGGTTGGTGATGAGGTAACAGGGTGGTATTCCAGGAATCTTGTGCTCAGCTTGAAGTTACCATCCTCCACCTGGGTTGGGGTCTTAGTTCCTGAAGAAGAACTCAAAGGTACTGTCGTGTATATTCCTTCAGGAGGAACCAGGACTTTGTCCCATCACTGCACTATTGTTTCTTTCTTTTTTTTTTTTACATCTTTATTGGAGTACAATTGCTTTACAATGGTTTGCTAGCTTCTGCTCCACAAGAAAGCGAATCAGCCATACATATACACACTTTCCCATATCTCCTCCCTCTTGCATCTCCTTCCCTCCCACCCTTCCTATCTCACCCATCCAGGTGGTCACAAAGCACTGGAGCTGATCTCTCTGGGCACCATTGTTTCTTGACTGCTCCTCCCTTGTTTCTGCATTCCCTCCCTTCCCTGATTAGCAACTGTTTGAATCTGCCCTTTGGAACTCAGGGAAGGTCAAGGAGGCTGAATGAAGCCATTTCATGCACACAGGAGATGGGGGACATGGAAAAGATTAGTATTTAGGAGGACGTCCACAGGGTCCTGCTGGGTTTCAGATTCATGGTACAAAATAGGTTAAAAAAATGTTTCTAGAGGACAAGTTAAGTACAAAAAAATAAAAGCAGCTTAAACGTCCAGCAAAATGAATATTGAGTGAACTCAGGCATTCTCTTTACTGAGCCTGTCTTTTTATCCCAGCCTAGGTAATGAGGTGTGGGGTCATGCAGTGGGGTGCTTGGTGCCATTAGAAGAAAGTGCTGAGGGAACTTACAGTTATGTCCTAGTTTTGTTTAGTCAGATCCTCTGGTTGTTTTATTAATGTTCTGGAGTTTTGCTCCCTTGTCAGATGGAGATGTTTAACTGTGACATATGGCAGAACCACAGCCAGTTGAGAATGGATTAATCAATACCTTCACAAATGAAGACATGAAAATGACACGTAACTCAAACCTTATGTCAAATCTTAGAGGCAAAATCAAGCATTTATTTTATTTTATTTTTGGTGGTGACCATAAATTTGACTACTTTGCATTTACTTTTATGTAGAAATATTAACGGGGTTCCGAAAAGACCAGGAGTTTTCTCAGAAAAAAAAGATGAGATTGTCTACAAAGTAAAATAGCAATGGGGAAGAACAGAATCTGACTCCATATTGGATCCGTCTCTTTTACTTTAACCTTTGTTTTTGTTGCTTTTGTTACTGTAACCACTAGAAGGATGCAGTCTATAGCTGTAAGCATACATAATGGCCTACTTTGGGGAACCCTGCCTACTGCCTGAATGTTAAAGTGCCTTTGTTCAGCTCACAAGGAGACATTCTGACCCTGCCCACCTGTGAATGGCTGCAGAAAAGAAGACATTCTGACCCTGCCCACCCCTATGCTGGCCTAGCCAGGAGATATTTTGCAAAACTAATGGCTTTCTTACTTTACTTCCTTACCTCCTCCCTCTTTCTGTTCTGTAAAAGAAACTGGCATCTGACCCAGATAAGATGGTTGTTTGGGGACACTAGTCGGCTATCTTCTCAGTCTTCTGGCTTTCCAAATAAAGTTGTTATTCCTTGTCTCAACACCTCGTCTCCCAATTTATTGGCCTGTCATGTGGCAAGCAGAGCAAGCTTGGACTCAGTAACAAAACCAGCCGCAATGTACTGAGATTCACTCACGGGCTCTATCAAGGTGGAAGATACCTCCCTGGGAACTGAGGCAGCCAGTGTATGAGAAAGTATATTTCTGCTCTTACAGAAAAAGTCCGAGATAGAAGTCCAATCTGTGGTTGCACATGGGGCTTGAAACTGAGCAGGACCCTGAGGGTCTCCTGGGCACAAAAGTCTTTCTCTGTACCCCATTTCTTGTTTTCAGGAAATAGGCTTCATTTAGCCTCCATAACCTTCCCTGAATTCCAAAGGGCAGGTTCCAACAGTTGCTAATCAGGGAAGGGAGGGGATGTGGAGACATGGGAGGGACAGTCAAGAAACAATAGTGCAGCCTTGGGGCAGGGTCCTGGTTCCTCCTCAAGAGACACACATAACAATATCTTTGAGCTGTTTTTCAGATACTGAAATCTCCACTAGATGGAAGAAGTTAACTGTTTGTTGCCCACAAGTATGTAGACCCCAGACTGGTTGGAACCAGAAGGTTGATGATGCTGACTCCCAAATGCCTTACCGCCAACCAATCGGAGGAATGTCCATGAGCTGATCACACCCTCCTCTTTGAACCATTACTATAAAACTCCTCACTACCCCCTCCAGGTTGGGACTCACAGTTTTGAGGGCATTAGTCCACTGTGGCCCCCTTTGCCTGTCAAAGCAATAAAGCTATTCTTTTCTACTTCACCCAAAGCTCTGCCTCTGAGATTTAATTTGGTGTTGGGGTACAGAGTCCAGGTTCAGCATCAGGTTTAGGACTCCTGTGGTGATTCCAGAGTTTGTGTGAGGGCTGCCGAGTGTGTGAGGAAGACTCCTGCTTCAGTGGCAGGTGAGAGAGGTCCAGAAATTCACCAAGTGGAGAAAAAGCAGTTGAGAAAGCCTTGGAGAATGGTAGGACATAGAGAGCCATAGACAACCCTTTTCAGGAAGGAGGGCTGAGGGGGAGGTCAAGTGATAACTGTGTGAGGGGTTGGGGTCACAGCTGATCATCGGACCCCCCAGAGGACTAAGGCAGAGGTGTGAGTCCAAGCCGGTGTTCAGGGCGCAGCAGCCTTGACTTGGGGAGCGGGGTGTGTGACAGATGGGCTTGAGGATGGTTGTAGGCATGGACAGTGAGGGACTGGGTGACATGGGTGACATTACAGACAGAGGTGTTAGGATTGCTGGAACAACCTCAAAAGAGTGACAGGGAAAATCCAGGTCGGGCTCTTTCTTCTCTATGATCATGGGAGAAAGGAGTGCAAGAAAGAAGAGTTTGACTTTATAGCCGCTGAGTTTGAAACCTGAAATTTGTTGGGTGGCAGATTTGGCTGACCTTTGTCCTGGGTTCCTGGGAAGTACCTGCTAAATCCTTGGAATTTCTACAGTGTCTTTCTTATTTGAGGTGGGCCTCTGACCACACCTGAGATTATGCTAATGAGGTGACTCAGGAGGTGGGTGCTCTCACCTGGAAGACCAACCGTAGGATTAGAGCACTGGGGCTTTAAGCCCCAGGCTAGCAGGCCAGGCTCTGGGAACAGAGGTGGATGGAGACTGGTTCAACCTCAGGGCCATTCAATCAATCGTGTCTACATGCTGAGACTCCAGTAGAAACGACTCACCTGAAGCTTGGACTTATCTCTGTGTTCTGGGAGGGGACAGGTCCTGAGAACACAGAAGCTTCCCATCTGGGAGCTCCACACATCTCTTCCTTTGGCTGGTCTTTATTCACATCTTTTATAATAAAACTGTAATCTTAAGTATAGTGCTTTCCTGAATTCTGCCAGTGGTTCTAGTAAATTATAAAAAGTGAGGGGGTCGAGGGGACTCCTGAATTTGGAGCAGGCCTGTCAGGGGCCCTGGGGACCCCTGAATTTTCGGCTGCTGACTGCAGTGAGGGCAGCTGTGTTGAAGACCATACTTCGGCCTGTAAAGTCTGACCTCATCCTGGGTAGCTAGTGTGTCACGATAGCACTGCAGACCCTTTGGTGCCAAAGTGGTGATGTCTTTATGCCATCAAATCAGATCGCGTGGGAAAGTATGCCTGAGTAAGGAGATGTGCCCTTGCGCTGGCCAAAAACTGCCTCTTAAAATGCTCCTCATCAGGTTATTTCAAGTCGACACGTTAAATTGCTAGAAACAATAAATATATATATATATATATACAGTAAGAGAAAACACACTGCTGACAGTAAACGATAAGTTGTTGATGAACCTCGGGTTCTAAGATCAGGGCTGTGGGGTTTTGGCATGGGGACGGGACCACCCCCACTGGGTTTTATTGTCTCTCCCCAGAGCTCCTTCAGTACTTGTTCAGTCCTGCTTTAGAACCCTCATCGCCCTCCTCCTCTCTGGGGCCTCTCCTGCAGAGAGTGGAGGACAGGTCTTGTTTACTTCAGTAACCCCTCGGAAAACACTGAACTGCATGCAAGAGGGTGTTGTTCTGCCAACGTCCCGCCAACAATGCAGTTTTCCCAGAAAGAAGAAAGAAATCCCACTTTGTAGACACAGTACTGTGTTGTTTACCATCATTAGCATGTGCTGTTGGACCCTCAAGCATTTAGCAATCCAGCTCTGGAAGCTCAATGAACCTGAGGCAGGTGGGGCCTGGGCTTGGTCTTGCGCCCCTGGATGACTTTTCTCTGCAACCTACGCAGGTCGGTCACTTCCTGACAGAAGAATCACAGGGAATTCTTTGTGGCTCTGGGTCGTTGTTCAAAACCCTTTAAAGAATGGAGGGTTTGGGCTTCCCTGGTGGCGCAGTGGTTGAGAGTCCTCCTGCCGATGCAGGGGACACGGTTTCATGCCCCGGTCCGGGAAGGTCCCACATGCCGCGGAGCGGCTGGGCTCGTGAGCCATGGCCGCTGAGCCTGCACGTCCGGAGCCTGTGCTCCGCACAGGAGAGGCCACAAAAGTGAGAGGCACGCGTACCGCAAAAAAAAAAAAAAAGAATGGAGGGTTTCTAGGGGGAAGGGTAAGGTAGGGGTGGGGGATTAAGAGGTACAAACTACTATGTATAAAATAAATAAGTTGCAAGGATATATTATACAACACAGGGAATATAGCCAATATTTTATAATAACT
>RJWK010050299.1:0-16320 GCA_004363435.1 Platanista minor | reverse complement strand
CTCGCGCACCAGGAAACAAAGAGGAGGGAAGAAAAAGTCTCTTGCCTCCTCGGCAGGTCCAGACTTTTTCCCGGACTCCCTGCCGGCTAGCCGTGGTGCACTAGCCCCCTGCAGGCTGTGTTCACGCCGCCAACCCCAGTCCTCTCCCTGCGCTCCGACCGAAGCCCGAGCCTCAGCTCCCAGCCCCGCCCGCCCCGGCTGGGGAGCAGACAAACCTCTCGGGCTGCTGGGTGCCGGTCGGCGCCGATCCTCCGTGCGGGGATCTCTCCGCTTTGCCCTCCGCTCCCCTGCGGCTGTGCTCTCCTCCGCGACTCCGAAGCTTCCCCCCTCCGCCACCCACAGTCTCCGCCCGCGAAGAGGCTTCTCAGTGTGTGGAAACCTTTCCTGCTTCACAGCTCCCTCCCACTGGTGCCGGTCCCGTCCCTATGCTCTGTCTCTGTTTTTAGGGGTTTTTTGTTTGCCCTACCCAGGTAAGTGTGGAGTTTCTTGCCTTTTGGGAGGTCTGAGGTCTTCTGCCAGCGTTCAGTAGGTGTTCTGCAGGAGTTGTTCCACGTGTAGATGTATTTCTGGTGTATCTGTGGGGAGGAAGGTAATCTCCGCATCTTACTCTTCCGCCATCTTGTCTCTCTCCCATAGAAAGTTTTTGACACTTCAAAGCACTGTAAAGGTGTTTGTTAAATAAAAAAATAAATTATTCACAGATGAAAAAAAAGTCAAATTTAGATGTTTGTAAAAGTAACATATAATATAATAATATAACCATGATCCAGATCAAATAGGTACACAAGGATTTAAAGGATATTTCAACATCTGAAAAATCTATTAACATAATACCAAATAGATAAAGGAAAAACATCAAATTATCAACTCAATAAATTAAGAAAAGGCATTTGATAAAATTCAATACTTTTTCCTTATTAAAATATATAGCAATGAGATTGACAAATAGACAATAGAAATTAATTTGTTGCAAGTCAATACATACTTTTCAATCCAACAATTCTACTTCTAGGAATATTTCCTAGAAAAACTCTTGCCTATTTACACGAGCCACATACAAGAATGTTCTTAGCAGCATAGTCTTTATCAGCAAAATATTGGAAAATTTCCTAAATGTCTATTAATGGAAACATAAATAAATGGTGGTATGTTAACAGTATAGCTCACACACTAAAAGATTATATAGCAGTTAAAAATAAATAACTTGACTGTCAAAATGTATAAATCTCAAAATCTTAGAGTTTTGTGAAAAAAAAAGTAAGGTGCAAAATCATAGAGTATAATATTAATTATATAAAGTTTTAAACCTTGCAAAACAGTATTATATATATTTTTTAACATCTTTATTGGAGTATAATTGCTTTACAATGGTGTTAGTTTCTGCTTTATAACAAAGTGAATCAATTATACATATACATATGTTCCCATATCTCCTCCCTCTTGCGTCTCCCTCCCTTCCACCCTCCCCGTCCCACCCATCCAGGTGATCACAAAGCACTGAGCTGATCTCCCTGTGCTATGCGGCTGCTTCCCACTAGCTATCTATTTTCCGTTTGGTAGTGTACGTATATGTCCATGCCACTCTCTCACTTTATCACAGCTCCCTCCCCATATCCTCAAGTCCATTTTCTAGTAGGTCTGTGTCTTTATTCCTGTCCTGCCCCCAGGCCCTTCACGACACTTCTTTTTTTCTTAGATTCCATATATATGTGTTAGCATACGGTATTTGTCTTTCTCTTTCTGACTTACTTCACTCTGTATGACAGACTCTATGTCCATCCACCTCATTACAAATAACTCCATTTAGTTTCTTTTTATGGCTGAGTAATATTCCATTGTACATATGTGCCACATATATTTTACTTATGGTTACATAAAGTTTTAGTGAGAATATAAAAGCCTGAATGTGAATGGTGGATACAAAGGCTGCAGGGTGATGTGATGATCTCTGGAAAGAGAGTGAAATCAGAAAGATATACACGCAGGCTTCACGTGCATCCACAGTGTCATGTGACTCTACAAAGAGGGAACTATGGCAAAATGTCCAAATTTAATAAAGTCGAGTGATCAATGCAGAGATCTTTGTTTATTATATTCTATAACTTTCTGTATATTTGAAATACTATATTTCAACATGAACATTTTGAGGATCATTCAATTGCTGTCACTGACCTTAGAATAAAGAGAAAACCTCCAAGCTTGATAGGCATCAACCTATCTCTTCCTGGCCCTCTTCTTTCCAGGCTTTTTGAGTTTCCCACTGCCCCTACTTTCCCTACCTTGAGGCCTTCATATAACAGGTGCTGTTCCCTGTAATAAGGACACTTGCCTCTCTCAGCTAACTACTCCCCCACCTCCCCGGCACTGTCAAGCTCAAACGCCATCCTGCCAGAACCACTCTTCTTGCCCATCCACCGTAAAACAAGTTAGGCTCCCTGTGACAACTTGCACACACTGTGAAATTCTCTTTCATTGATCTGATAAACATAACATTATTGTATTTATATGATTTTTTAAATGTCTGCTCTGTAAATCCCATGAGAGCCAAGAAAACGTCTGTTCTGTTCACTTAGATCTAGCACAAGGGCTGTTGACACATAGTATTTGCTCAGCTGTTGTGTTAAAAGAAGGTGGAGGGAGGAAAGGGAAAGTGGGGAGGGAGAGAGGGAGAAGGGAAGTAAGAGGGATGGAGGGAGGGAGGAAGGGACCACAGCTAAGTACCACATCTATATACAGTTATAAACACCTGGAAATGCCACAGGCAAGCCACAGTGTTATTAAACATCTTTAGAGATCAGTGACCAAACTCCTGATTTTTAAAATGAGGGAATCGAGGCTCCCAAGAAGTCCAGAGCCTAATCACCCAGCTACTGATAGAAACGGTCCTAGGATCCAGACCTCTAATGCCGAAGATCTGCTCCTTCCATTCTACCAAATTACCAATTAGCACTTTAGTGTCGGAACAAGGTTTGACCTTGTGTTGCTTTTAAGTTTATTAGCTGATGTGTTCAGACAGCAACCCTTCTATATATATCACAAGCAGAACACTTCCGTGTCGACCATGGTGCTTAATATTTTGTGATTTAACAAACTTCACATTTCATATCTTTTAATGATCACGCAAACAGAGAGAAATGAATCATATGATTAGGACCTTATAAAAAAGGAAAGACTGTGTGTGATTTTGTTGTAAGCTGTCCCCAACAGATATCCTCCTGAAACCCCTGACACTAAGCATTGAACATCAGTTCCAACCAGAGGGGAGAAAGTGGTTCTTCATTTACTGAGCATTCTGGCCATTATGAATTGCTGGGCGGTGTGTGAGTCAAGAGAAGTGGAAAAGGAAAGACAAAGATAGAGCAAGACAACTTCAGTTTCTTAAAACCTATATTGAGAAGAGGTTGGGGGCTGGTTTCTCTTGGCCTGCGTTCTCCAGTGCTCCGTTATCTGCAATCACTGATTTATTATTACATGTTTCCAGTGGGGGTCCAGTTGCAGGAAGCCATGATGAAGGGTTCCTGCTAAATTGGCCCCTTGTCTATTAGTCATTATTTAACATTCACTGGAACAACACATTCAATAGTTTATTTGTATATGTAAAATGGAGAAAAGAAATTATTCTGTGACTACCAGGCATTAGTTCAACAAATGAAGCAAATAATTTAAGTGAAGTCTAATAAGACCAAATGGAGTTTTTAACACCTGGATCTGCTAAAACATACACATATACTTACATTCATGATTGCACTTATATACACACTACTTCATTTGCTCCTAATGCAGTAAATACCTATTAGGAGATAAATTTAAAGAAGAAAGCTATTCCCAAAAGCTTTCAAAGCTCTTTTGTGTTTTGAAATACCATAACAAAGGAGATGGTGATGATGGTGATGATGGTGATTATGATGGTGGTGATGATGATGTGATGATGATGATGATGATGGTGATGATGATGGTGGTGATGATGATGGTGGAATGATGATGGTGATGATGGTGGTGATGGTGATGATGATGATGGTGATGGTGATGATGATGGTGATGATAATGATGATGATGGTGGTGATGATGATGGTGATGATGATGGGGATGATGATGGTGATGATGATGATGATGGTGGTGATGATAATGGTGATGATGATGGTGGTGATGATGGTGATGATGGCGGTGATGATGATGGTGGTGAAGATGATGGTGATGATGATGGTTATGATGATGATGGTGATGATGATGAATATTGATAAAGAAGAGCAACTAGCATTTCATTTAATTATGCAAACATGGGTGTGTGCCCCGTACCAGGTATGACACTAAGTACGTTACATGCATTAATTATCTTACTTAATTCTTGTAAGACCTTATGAAATAGGCAATTTTACTACTCCATTTTGCAGTTAATAATAGTGAGGTATTCCTGGCCAAAAGTTATCTAACTTTAAAACCTATATGCCTAACCACTTTGCTAACTGTCTCACTGGCCCCATCCTTCTCCCCTCAAAACTGTGTCACGTGTGCACACACACACACACACACACACACACACATCTCAAAATTCTTTTTCACAAGTATATAGTGGAAATCAGATGTGAAAAACTTTCATTAAGTTTTTGAAAATAAAGGCATACACAGTAAAAGCGGACCTATATACTGAATTCCCCAGGTTCGAGAATGATTAATCTAACTTCCCCCTCCACGTTTAATTCTGAGCACGTGGCTGCACTAACCATGTAGCCCTGTTGGTTAGTATCTAAAATCCAGACAATTCAACAGATGTTTGTGTCTAAATATCACCAATTCATAGCATTGACAGAGCCTCCTGCTCCCAATCTTTCGTGCATTACAATGAACCATATCCCACACAATTGAATTGTTGATTGTAAAATAAGTGGAGTTGGGGGGTTTCCATGGCAATAACACACTCAGTGACACATTTTCAGTTATGGGGACCACATGATTCATAAAACTGAATGGAGAGACAGTAACCCATGTCTGAGAAGAAACGCTAATTTCCTATCATTTCTATGAGTATCAGAAGACCTGCAAATGGAAATAGCCTGTTTCCTAGCACTGGATAGGAGTTCAAATGCCCTAATTGAATCCTGCATGTCCAGGATTCTCAAGTAATCTTCACAGCCATAAAATACCCAATTTTAAAGGTATCCTGAGCTCACATGAACTTTAAAAGCAAGGCAGGTGCCTGTCCATGCATATCAAAACAGAATTTTAGCAGTGAAAGTGTTTTCTTCTTGCCTTAAGTAGAACTGGAGCAAACAAAAAATGGTATAGAACTTGTGGAGAAAAAACATAATTAAATGGAAGAAAAATCCAAATACTTCCATGAAATTTCCAGTATAACTTTTCTGCTTTCTGCTTTCTCCTTTTCACACCCCAGCCAGAAACAAACAAACTCTTAACTGGGGAGGGATGCAAAGGAACCAGAGTCCCTAACTTCAATTCTCAGATCTCAGATGCAATGATCAATACTTCCAAGCCAGAAGACAGTGACTTTACTGTCAAACAAAGAATGGCAGTCCCAACATCACTCACTGAATGCTTTTGATGCTCGTCCCTATAAAACAGAACTCTGCAATAAGACAGGGAGAGTTACACAGGCAAAGTTAGCTTCTCCTAATCTTCCCCTTGTTAGCTGTGTGATTTTGGACACTTGATTAATCTGCCTGAGTCTCAGCTTCTTTGGTTATAAATAAGAGCCATGCTACTTACCTTATAGCACACAAATCACCTGAGCAATGCTGGACAGACACACAGTCTACTGCCAACCACAAAGACTAGCTTGTATGACATTTTTTTAAATCAATTTTTATTAGAGTACAGTTGATTCACAATGTTATGTTAGTTTCTGCTGTACAGCAAAGTGAATCAGTTATACATTTATATATATATATATATATATATATATATATATATATATATATATATATCCACTCTTTTTAGATTCTATTCCCATACAGGTCATTACAGAGTATTGAGTAGAGATCCCTGTGCTATACGTTAGGTTCAGTTCGTGTGACTTGAGTCAATCCAAGGAGCAGACTTTTTAAGAGTACCTCAAAGAACAGCATGGTGGAGTCAAGGAATTTTATGATCAAAGGAAATGTATAGATCATTCTAGTACAACCCCTTCATTTTATGAAGGAGGAAACTGAGAATCCTGCTAAGCATTAGAGTCTTTTAATATTTAATGGGAGCACATTTAAATGAGAACTAATAGATAAACTGGTTCAAAAGATGGTCCTGACACACTGTGAAGTCCCCGATGGACTAGGCAAAGCAAAGGCTCTATAAATTTCTAGTGGAAGAATGACCTCATAGAAGGACGTTGCCAACACAAATCTTATAATCCCTAGTTTCTCAAGAGAACTCAAGGTCAGCCCATTGTTTTTAACTAAGGCTTCTGGCCACTTGGCTTCCACTTAACTGGCACTAATATAAGGGTTCTTTTTCCAGTGGCTTGCTTCCAATCCTCCCCATCAGAACCCCAGTTATTACAACTATGTTAAAAAACTGCCATTTATTCCCACTGCTAAATTTTAGTCTTTTTATTTATTTTTATTTTGTTTATTTATTTTATTTTATTTTTTTTGCAGTACGCGGGCCTCTCACCATTGTGGCCTCTCCCGTTGCGGAGCACAGGCTCCGGACGCGAATGCTCAGCGGCCATGGCTCACGGGCCCAGCCGCTCCGCGGCATGTGGGATCTTCCCGGACCGGGGCACGAACCCACGTCCGCTGCATCGGCAGGCGGACTCTCTACCACTGCGCCACCAGGGAAGCCTTAAATTTTAGTCTTTTTAAATTAGTTCTATCCCTGAGAAGTTAAGGAGTATAACATGAAGGGAAACAATCGCCATACAATTTCCTTCATACACAAAGCACACAATTAACTATAGAATAATAGAATCTATGAGTTGGACCTTATTCCTGCCTCCCAGTCACTGAAGAAATCTTACCTGCAACATGAATGACTTGGTTTTTCCATCTCAAAATATATCTGGATTCAGACATTCCCTATTTGACAAAGACATCTGTTCCACTTTTAGATGGCTCTATTTCATAGAAAGATTTCTTTTTTCCCCTAAAACCTGTCTCCCCAAAACTTCTCCTCATGGTTCCTAGTTCTTACCCTGGAGCTACAGTTTGGACCCTGCCGTATTAATCATACTTTTTTATTTTCTATGTTTTATGATATTTTGACATCTTGAGGAGCTAGCTGGCCAGAGGGGGCGAGGCTGGGAGACTGCCCCTTCCAGGGCTAGTTAATCCCTAAGAACATGCTTTTCATATACAAACTTAACAGATCACCTCCAACAACCTCTGTTATCAAACTCTCACCCACCAAGCCAATATTTCCCCTACCCTAAATCAACTACAGCCAGGTACCAGACAACTAGGGACACCCCTAGGCCGCAAAGCCTGCTGGGATTGTTCAAACTGGCCAGTCCTAAGTTGTTTCCCCTGCTCTGCCTTGCCTTTCCCCTGGAAGACACAATAAAGACCAATGCTTTCCCCTCACTCTTTGCTACCTCCTGATTAATACCAGTGCTTTCCTGTGTGGCCCTGCAAGGCATGCCAGCCCCTAGTCTCGGGAACTGTTAGTTGTGAAAATCTTCTTTCACTCTCATTAGCCTCTCTATGTTGTCATTTGGTCACCTCTATGAATTAAAATGGGGACAGTCATTGAGATGCCTGATGACCCATTTAATGCTCTTACCCTGTCCCTTCCAAATCATCCCTTTATGCCCTAGACACTTATCCTTCGTCACCTTTCTCAAGACTACAGTCCCTCATATTGGGTCTGGTCATTTTAGAATGCTGAAGGGCTTTTAACTTCTTTGACCTGGGCAATATGCTTTTATCAACTCGGTCATTATCATTTTCAGTAACTAATTTACACTACTGGTTAAAGTAAAGCTTTCTTGTTAACAAAAATCTTCAACCTTCATTTCACATGAATATTTGATAAAGCAGATTTTCTCAGTTCTTATTTGCACAACTGATTGTTTCAGCCAAATGTTAAAATTTATCATTATCTCCATTAAATTTGCAGTTACCAACAAAGATAAGCTACCTCTACCATAGTATTTATAAATAGTATACATAATATATAACATATAGTATATAAGTACTAGTAATTACATAATAATTATGTTACATAATATATATTATTATATTATTATTGTTCTTTTTTATTGATGCATAATTGACATATAACATTATATTGGTTTCAGTTATACAACATAGTAATTGAATATTTGTATATATTGTGAAATGATCACCACAATAAGTTTAGTCAGTATCCATCACCATACATAGTTACAGAATTTTTTTCTTGTGATGGGAGTGTTTAAGATGTACTCTCTTCGCAACTTTCAAATATGCAATACAGTATTGTTAACTTTAGTCATCATGCTGTATGTTACATCTCCATGACTTATTTATTTTATAACTGGAAGTTTGTACCTTTGGACTCCTTTCACACTATTCTTAAATCATAAGTCTCATATTATCTGTCTTATTGCATCTCATTTTAGTTGTTTATGCTTTTATCTCCCCATTAAATTATAAGAATCCCCAATATTTCTCTTTATACACCCTCCCACTTGTACCTGACTTATGAGTGCTCAGGTATTAGTTTCCATTGAACTGTATGTTAAATCTTGATTGAGCATCAATCGTATTGTCCAGTCCACCTGGATCTTCACAGACAGCTTCTTTGTCTTCAAGCAGCCATTGAAAAATATAGTGAAATATACAAGACTCTGTAACTTTCCCCAAAACCCTCTTCTCTTTGAGCTAATGATACCGGCTTTGATGTATGGTTGTTCACAAGCTATGGATCTCTCCTTTGAATATTTTTCCCTACGTATACCAAGTGCTTCCTGAGTGTCAGCATTATTTATACCTGAACACCTACATTCCACCATGAGAGAAGTTTTCCATGATTTTTAAAATTATGATTACATCAAGTTTACAGCCATGCAGTCCTCTAACAGTAATCATTTTATCAAAAAAATGACAGGGGCATAAGTTTGCTTCCTTTTTGTCGTGTACCAGTGGGCTCACCTATGTCTATTCTAAGTGCGCTCTATCACATTTAATAATACATTCCAGTTTCATTGATGTAGATTGTGCTGACGTTCCATCATCCGAATACCTTATACTCCAATAGTGTTCTGTAATTTACCAAAAACCAAAAATCTTTTACAAAATGTGAGGGTGCGGTGAATCCCCTAGCTGAAGATGTCCACTCTAGAAGGCACAGCAAATGGAATTGCTGACCTTAAACCAGGTCTTCTGTCTGTACGTCCAGAGCCCTTTGCACCCTCTCCCCACCACCGATGGCAGCAAAATGTAAGCAAGACAGCACTTCAGGCTCTGTGGTTTCTCAGAAGCCTATAGAAGCCGTCAGCCAGAAGTGGAGACTGGGGTCCATTTCAAGTGTTTGGGAGGCTCCTGCTCTCATCTCCTCATCCCTGGTGAGTTTCAGTCCCCTCCCTGTGAGGTGTGTTCTGTGCTTCCAAGTGTAGAGGTCACCATCCCTGACTGCAAAGATGAAAGCAATAAAAAATATATATTTACACGCACAAGATTTTACATTCCTTTCAATGTTCTTATACTTGCAACTTTTGACCTGGAAAATCTCTCCAAAAGAAGACTTCAAACTTCAGCATTCAATGTGGAAAACATTATAGGAAGCCTTCCCCAGAGCTGTAAAAGGAGAATTTGTAACACTTGGTTGGCTGGGAGGGGCTGTGTTTACAGCTCTAAGGTAGAGCCGAGCACAGGCTGGCTGCTCTGTGCTGGTTCTCACAAGGCATCATTTAAAAGCCCTTCCTTCCTCTGTGCCCCAAACCTGTTTACAATAGTCTCTCTCCTCCCTAGAACTTGCCACAGGTAGTTAAGTGTGAATAATGACAACCAAAAAAAGAAATGAAACTGAATTCCCATTACTAAAGAAAAACTCAAGTCAGCCCTCTGGGGGAGATACAAGGATTAATTATATTGCAGGAGTTGATATCTTTCTTCATTTCCCTTTCCAGCAGTTTTGCAAATACATTTTTCCACATTTTTAAAGAAATGTAAGAACTCCCAAGTTCCACAGCCAGAAAATCCTGGCAGTCTCTGATAGCTGAATAATGGATGAAGCTCCACTGTTTACTTAGCAGGGGGAGAAAAAAAAAGGGCGATAGAGCAGTCCAGATAAAGTGCAGGAATCTGACATCCTCTTGTGCTAGACAATGGTGAGAAGAATATTCTGGCTTTTTTCTGTTTTGTCCATGTACAAAATGTATGTTGGAAACAACAGTTCAGTATGAGGTTTATTATTATCATTTCAGGCCTGTACCTAAGAGTTAGTCCCAGGATTCTACTCTGTGTCAATGTGATTGGTTCCTTCAGTAAGAGGATAAGACCTGGAACACAGATTACGAAGCATTTCCATCTCAAAAATCTCAGATTTCCTATTGCACCGACACGAAAGAGACTTTCCCTAAGATATTGTATAATTTTCCCAGCTGGAGAATGCTTCCAGTGTTACCATATATTCATTTATTGGAAAACTGATTAAAACATTGTTATAATTAACAAAGGTTGAAGGTTTTCTTTTCAATAAAGTTCAGTACTTCCTTGCTGATTAATTCATATTCCTGTCTTCCTTTGTAGGGCCAACTGTACCAAGTCAGTGAAGCTGAAGGCTGTCAGGGTGTTTGCCTTCTGAGAGAACCCTCCCCATAAAATCTCCCACCACGCCTGTCACAGACACCTAAAATTCCACCATTAGAGATTCACTCTTTTGGTTTTGGAGGCATTTTAATCCCTGGGGGGCTTATTAAAATGCAAAAAACTCTGAGAAGAATAAGAGCATCGAAAGCTATTATTAACTGACAGCGAGGAGGCCCTTGGGAATCGGACACAGGCTGAAGAATGACTACAGGAAATCAGGACACAGGAGAGGGATGGTAAGATGGTAGCAAAAATAAACTTTACCTACTTCACAATTTTTCAGGGGCAAGGCAGCCCAGCTTCTGCAATATTAGAGGAATTTCATTTAAGGTGGGATAACGGGTACTATACAAGCAATTTATTTTCAGTTGTGCTAAAGGAGAAATCCAGCAGTGACACATAATAGCATTTATGCAGAAGCCTGACTTTAGTTGAGGATGTTTAATCAGGACGTCGCTCCTGGACTTCCTCCGCCAATGCCTTGAAGTCATCATTTGGGTTTCTCAATAAAGGTTGCATCTAAATCATATGATATATATGCTCCTATTCCTCTATTTCCTCATCCTCCTGGGAAAATAGCAGAATCAATGCTATCATGGTGGAATTGGCAAGATGTACAGAACACGTCTCAGTCTTTGGAGACAGCAATATGGGAATTTGCTTTTAAAATTATATATTTTATATACACTGGGTGTGTTTCTTTAGAAAACATGGAAGTGACTTAAACTAATAAGGTCTCCAAAAGAGAAGAACTTGGAAGTTACTGAAGCTGACTTTCTGAATTTCAGGAAAATCTGTCTCCATCCAACAAGGTGCTGATTTACATCTGCAGGAAATGGTCCTGGAGCAAAGTTTCTGCACACTTCAGAGATGCTTCCTTCCTTGAAAGAGTAATGTGGACACTAAAAGTTTTAAAAATGCCAGAAAAGATTGAAATTCCATCTAATTATTGGGTTGTGGTTGGTGTATGTGTGTGTGTGTGTGTGTGTGTGTGTGTGTGTGTGTTTAAAGATATAAATGCACAGTGGAAAAAAGTGCAGTGGGAGATTAAATTATTCCCAGAAAAACTTGAAGTATTAAAGTATTTTAAGGTGTTACACCTGTAGGGGAACGAGGGTAGTTTGAGGCAATAAGTTTTTATGCTTTCCCCGTGTGCCTGTAATAAAAGGCTATGGAGGTATTTTTTGTGTTTTGTTAACTTGTGGTGTCATTTTATAGTCAGTAAATAGACAGGAGAACTTGACTCACACCCAGACCCCCCTCGGAGCACTGGAAGGCTCTGCTAACTGCAGGGGGACCTGGTCGAGTCAGCAGAGGGTCTCTGCCCAGAAGAGAGGCATGGTCTAGGGAATACGTCCAGTCCCTAGGGTATAAAGTGGGTGAGCCTTATGAAAACTGTAGAATCAAGAAGAAAGAATAGATATATTTCTTTAAATCTTGCTTCAAATAGTGTTTTCACTCTAAGTAAATAACCATGTGACTGCAGTTAATTAAGGATTGATGGTTATGTTATTGATGGGTATGTTCTTATTTTAACAAAAGTTATGTTTTTATAGAGAAAGCCTGATCAAGCTGCCTTTGCCCCCCATCTCAGTTATGAGTCTGATGCAAGGTTCTCCACTGACCTGACTACACCATCACAGGTGCACCTCAAACATGAGATGCTCCATTTCTGACACCCCAGAAGAACAAAACACTGAAGTCAGAGCATCTGAGAAAAATCCCAGAAAATCCTAGGCTATAAATATAGAATTATGGAAGCCCACATACTACAAGGAAAACCACAAAATTAATGTCCTTCTGACCACAGTTCAGCAGCCTTTATGGATGTGAAAAACAGCAGCTCATTTTCCTCTGAGCCTGTGCATGGCCTTACTCTATATTCTTCCCAGTGTAGAGAGGAAGGAGCAAAGGTTCACAGGAATCCCCGAAGTCACCTTCTGTAGACACTTCTAAGAGAAGTAACAGCAAATCCAGTGCTTGGAAAACGTCAATATTTTTATCATGGATGTGGAGGTCCATGAGTGTGCACATATGCGCTGTGTCTTATGACTAGAAACAGGCAGTTTCACTTCTTCCTGATAAGCATGGCAACAATTCATTCCAGCAACAAATATGGAATACCTATTAGGTACCAAGGCACATGCTGAATACTAGGGAGAAAAATAAATAAATAAGAGCCAGTGTCTGCCATTTAGTGTAGGATAGGAAACTATTCAATAAAATAATTACAGTACAAAATATTGAGTTATATTAGACGTGTGTATGAAGTGCTATGAGTTTTGAAAGCTGTCATTGTAAGAACTATGACTATATACTGTGATTAGTTTGTAATACTACCTGAATAATTACTATATAATGAGCAGTCAGTCTGTGGTAAGCATACCCATCATGTCTCTCTCTTCTACTCTTTCCAACAACACCCCTGCCCCGAGACAAGTACTATAATCAAGCTAAGGAAACTCAAGCTCTGTGGAGTTAGCTGATTTTTCAAAATCACACTGCTATGGCAGAGCTCATTTCTAAACCCAGGTCAGGCCTGCCAATGGCCGTGGTCCTAACTACTATGCCATACTAGTTCCAAATCCTAGAATACATTCTGTCCTCTTTACCTTGGTCAGTGCCACTGTCCATGGCTCCAGAGACTTCTGGGACTCGGCTTTGAAAATTAGACCCATATCTGTAGCACGTATTGTTAAAATTATTTGTACTAAGTATCTATACAATTGATCCCCAAAGTGATGCCCCTGGTACCTTAGGAATGAAAGAAACAATCTCAACAACTAAAATAAAAAGTCAGCAAACTTCAGCAAAGCATCCCAGTGGACAGCCATGTGCAAGGAAGTATTTTGAGGTCATAGAGGAGACAGTAATCTTTGTTTGGGGGCCAAAACACACTTCCCTAGTGAGGCTGCAGGATACACATAAATAATCCAGCCTGGAGAAAGGTCGTCTCTGGGGCTAGAGCCAGGGTTAGCAGCAACAGCTTGCAAAACGATTGCTCTGAAAACCTTCCACAAGTCTGGCTACATACCACAGGGAGAGTGGTGCTGAAAGCAGATAAGGCTTAACTCCTCTGCAGCGGGGGCCAACCTTGAACCCTATTGTTGCTGGAGAGTTTATTAGGTATCACACTGCACTCCCTGCAGCACGGGAAACCATGGAGCAGGCAAGAGTGCTCCTTGAGGGGCAGGAAACACAGGCCACCAGGCATTGCAGGAGGTCACAAGACCACAGGGCAGCAGGCAGGAATCAATAGCACTGAGCAGAGTCCGGGGGGGGGGGGGGGGGGAATCAGTGACCCCTAGACTGTGTGACAGTTCAGCAAACTTGATGAACAGCCCACGTAGGGTTTGCCAGGGCTGTGCAGATAATCACAGACACCAATTTTTAGGGAATCAGAAGAAGAACACAGAACTGCACAGTGAAATAGAGCTGTCAAAGACAAATTTCCTGAGCAGGGATGTCTGGCAAAAGCAGACCATTTGGTCACTTCTGTATGATTTGAGGGCCCCAGGAAAGCATTCTTCCTGGTGCCTCCAAGGACTGAAATGACTGCTATCTATTCTCTGGGTCAAATTGTTTTCCCTCTCTCTGTTGTACTATTTTTAACTGTTTTATTATGAGAAGTTTCAAACATACACAAAAGCAGAGAGAATAATATAATAAAACACCACTAACCCACATGCTACTGGATTAGTACCCGCCCCCACAAGGCCTACACATAATAATAGGATTTTATATAATAAGTATATAAAATAAGTAAGTACTTACAAGTAAGGACTTCTGTTTGAATCTCTAGAAGGACTTCTTTTTTAAAACATACCACACTATTATCACACCAGAAAAAATCTGAACAATAATCCCTCAGCATCATCAAAAATCCAATTAGAGCTCAAATTTCCTGGAGTGTCTTAAAGGACTTCTTTATAGTTTGGGTTTTTTTTTTTTTTTTTTATGTAGAACTTAAACAAGGACCACCCATTACAGATTGTTGATATGTCTTTTACGTCACTTGTGTATGTTTCCCTATTTCCCTCCGTTTTTCTTTTCATTGTATTCATTGAAAAAGCTGTAAAGTTCCTCACGTTTGGGGTTTTGCTTTTTGCATCCGCATGGTATCGTGGAATGCATTCCACTGTCCCCTGTATTTCCTGGTAATTTAGTCTAGATATTTGATCAAGTTCAGGTTCCATCTCTTGGCAACAATACTTCATACGTGTTAGTGTGTACTTCCATCAAGAGACACAAAATATCAGATTGTTTCTCATGTTGTAATGTCAGCTGCCATTGATGATTATTGGCTGGATCCATTACTTCATTCAGGATCACAGAATCATATTTTTGTTCTATTATTTCTCTTTCACCTAAGAGGTGGAAGACACAGGATAAATGTACCTCTGAGAAAACAAATGTTCTTGACTCTTTTTCTCTATTTACTACTTTCTTAAGTCCCCAGTGAGACTTCCTGGTGGCCCAATGGTTAGGACTTGGCACTTTCACTGCAGAGGGCCCAGGTTCAATCCCTGGTCAGGGAACTGAGATCCCGCAAAGCATGCAGTGCAGCCCCCCCAAAAAATTGTCACCAGTTGGTTCATGAGCACCCCTAAAAGAATCTTTTATTAGTATTACTATGATTTCATTGATTTATACATGTTTGGTATATTCCAATCCATTGCCACTATTATTCTTATCAATACTCAAGTTGCCCTGTCTTTCACCAGTGGTAGCCTCTTCAAGTCACCTCGACGTTCCTTTTGATATAACTTTTGATAACTTACTTACTTGTTCATCTTTTATATTTTTTGCCCAGACCTGGAATCAGCCATTTATCTAAGAAATGCTAGCTCTCAGACGTGAAATGTGATACTGGAGACCACAACCTGCCCACAAAAGCACTCGTTAATAATGAGTTGGTCATTATCTCTAGGTCTAGGGCTGAACCAGGGGTATACATTTTTTTTTAAAGAGAAATTACTTCATGAGCTCATACCAAGGTTACCAATTAAAATTTAGGATTCCAGCGTTTTTACTTAATCCCTATGATTTTACATTTGTACACCTTTTTTCTTACACTGAGATTAGTTCCTAATGACATTAACAAAATCAATGTGATTGCTCTACCTGATAATATGTCTTTAATAAGTTTAGACTAGCAACATCAATATTATTCCTAACGATATGATTACTAAAACCCGTTCAAAAATTTTTAACGGTTTTGTTGTTTTGTTTTTAGGGTATAATTGTCTAGGGATGTATAGACAAATTAGAGTTTAAAGCCATTTGAAATCATTCTCCTCGGTGTGGTTATGCCATCAATTTGATACCTGGTTGGGTTCACTCATTCATTTTGGTTTTCTTTTTTCTTTTTAGGAATTACTTTTTAAATTTAATTTTGTTTTATAATTTGATAAAACACTCAGTTGGTTTGGAAATTGCAGCTACAAAGCACAGTACATTCAGAGAAGTCTACCTTCTCTATCTTCTCCATTCTCTTTCTTCTTTCCCACTTGAGTGATTTTTGTTAGGTTTGGGATTATTATATATAAATATGTATCTTTATTATATGTAAATATATATG
>RJWK010050298.1:0-16320 GCA_004363435.1 Platanista minor | reverse complement strand
AAAAAAAAAAAAAAAAAAAAAAAATGGGGCTTTCTCTTTCCTACCTCTTCTTGCAGGCCAATGAGTGCTTTGTCTGGGCCTCCAGAACCAGCTGGTGGTGAGCACCATGAGGGAATCCCCAGGAACCATTAGAAATTAGATGATAGAGTCTGGAAGGATTCCTATTTCTGAGAGGGACATTTCTAGAAGGGCTGGAATTAAGAAGGAGCCGGACAACTGGACCTGCCAAAGAAGCATAACCAGAGAACAACAATTCAGGAGGATGGACCAGTGTGATGGGGTAGCAGGGGGAGGGGGCCTTTGACCACAGATCCCAGGGGAAGGGTTACGTGCCACACCTAAAAGTTCAGCTGATTTGAGAAGTTTTCCCCACTCCTGGGACTAGGCCTTTTTCACTGACTGTTGTTTTCCGGAGACCTGTGTTTTACCCTCACACTTGGGCTCAGTCTGTGAGAAGAAAGGGAGTCTGGTGGTCTCTGGGTGATCTCTAAAGAGGAGCCCCATCTCAGCTGTGACCAGGATGAAGGACAAAGCTCACACTTGCTAGAGCTGAAGGTGAGTTATTGAGGACATATTTTCCAGTGTTCTAGCCCAATGTCTCTTACCCATACTCAACGGAGCATGAAAGAAGGGTGCTTTCCCAGGGATCTGGTGAAACTTCTTGGCCTTAATGTAAAGGGAGGGGATACTGTCTTTTTCCTTTCCCACTTCCCTCCCTTGGTGCAGAAGACAGGAAGCTCTGCTACTTGGCACATACAGGGGAGAGTGCCTTCTGCGCATGTGGCTCTGCCCATTCCTCTCAGACTGTGTGGGTCGTGCAGCCTGAAATCTGGGTGCATTCTCCTTCTGATGCTGCTCTCCTCCTAGAAGCACCCCAGATCCTGCTTTCTGGAGGTCTCCATACAAGTGTGGGCAAGTAACTCTGGGAATGACTTTGTGCTCTGCAGATCAAAACACTCCCTTGGGCAGCTAATCCCAAGGCCTGGCCTCAGGGAAGTGAGGAGTGGGGAGCCCAGCTGGATGTGAATTCTGTAGTCCAACCATCAGAGAACTGGAGTGATATTTTGATATCACTTTGACTTCTGCATCCTGCATCACCACAGGACTTCTCATTATTTGTCCAGGCACGCATAGCAGGAGAGGTAGCAAGGCTAATTCTCACTCTAAAACTAATCATTCCCAAGGGATGAACAGTGCTGCGGAGCTGACCTGGCTGCAGATGCTCAAAGGAGACATTCAGTCTGGTGTCCAAGGGAACAAACGAATGCATTGTGTGTGTAAGCATTTGCTGAGTGAAGATGGGAGAGGGTCCCACACAGATAGCAACAAGTCCCAGTAGGTAGGAGGAGCATAGTGACAAGGACTCTGGGTCAGATGGTAACCTCATATCCAGCTGAGCATCCAGGCAGTATCTGAGAGGCCCATCAGCAAGTATCAGGGACCCCATCCTTGGCATGAGATTCAAAAAACTAAAAATTTTAAGGGGCCAGAGTGTTGGGCAATAAACAGGAAAGAATCCAGAATAGAACACAGAGTAGGAAAGTGGAGAAAATTATGTGATTTCATCTTTGCTGTAAGAAGCATTTAGAAGTCAGTAAAGAGATGATTACAATCTTCATTATTTGTGCTGCTATTAACTAACATCTCTGGAATGCCAGTCTGTTCATGTCAATCTTACATTTTTCCACCAATGTCTGTATGTAAATATTTGACAAGTATTCTTCAGTTGTTATGTACAGTATTCTATATATGTCCATGAGGTCAGATGTATTAATCCTATTTAGCAAATGTTTTCTACCCACAGCGATTTTTTTTTTGTCATTTTGTTGTAAGAGGTATATTAAGATATCATACTATGCCATAGATTCATTATTTTGATCTCAATTTTGGCATTATATATTTTGAAGCCATGTTATTAGGTGCATATATACTTAGAATTTCTATATCTCCCCAGTAAGCTGAGGTATTTACATCTAAGGAATGACCCTCTTTAACTCTAGGAATCTTGACTGCATTAAAATCTACTTTGTCAGATACAGCAGGCCTCTTTTGATTACTATTTGTGTGACATGTCTTTTTCTATTCTTTTCCTTTCAATCTTCTCCACCTTTATGTTTTAGGTTTATCTCTTGCAAACAGCATGCAGCTGGGTTCTGCCTGCTTTGCTTAATCCACCTTATAATATAAACCATTTACTACAGTTCTAAAACACCATGGATTGTAAAACACATCAATATTTTATATACCAATAAGAAAGAGAAACACTACCAATTAAACCATGACACAACATCTTAACAATATCCCTATGAAGTGTACAAATCAGTCACACCAGCTTCTTCCTGCTTCAAAATTTCTTCTATCAATCCCAAGGGATTTGGCAATTTCTCCTCTTTCACATTGCACATATCTCAGAAATAAAATGTAACACAGCTTCACTACTTGTGGGTAGCTCCTTCTTTAGGTCTCAGAAGCTCCTGGTATTTGCCACACAAAAAATGGAATTCACTACAAATTTTCACCCTACTACTGTGTTTCTATGCCAAGTTAGAGAGCATCTTTTTGAAGACATTTTAAACAGGGATTAAATTCAATACATGTAATAACAATGATGCACAAAACTCAGCAGGTGACCAAAAAAACAGCTCTGACAAGTAGCACAAAGTGCTGACAGAGCCTGTATGATGCCACAGCCTGTCACATGCCTCCCAATTTCAGAAATGTAAAAATATGAGTAAATATGTGTTTTAAAATCAATGAAATAGAGCGTTTGGATTTAAAATCTACCATTGTTATGGTGCTTTCTAGTCATTATTCCTATTTTGTTTCTTCTCTCCCTTCTTGCTTTCGTTTGGTTTGAATATCTTTTCTCATTCCATTACTCTCCTTACATAGCTTGAAACTTATACACTATTTTCTATTCTTTTAGTGCTTATCCTAGAAGTAATCCATGCATCCTTAACTTGTGAAAGACTAATGTTAATGAATAGCTTTATTCTCCTCCCAGACAAGTCAAGGATCACAGAACACCTGCCTTTACCTCAATCCCTCCAACTTATATGCTTCTACTGTCATATATTTTAATTACATGTACTTTCAAAACTCTGTAAGGTTTTGTTATTTTTTGTCATAGCATGGGTGATCGTTTACATTGGCCCACATATTTAGTACTTTCTCTTACTTTATTTTATTAATTTTAATTTTTTGGCTGCTTTGGGTCTTCATTGCTGCACTCGGACTTTCTCTAGTTGCGGCAAGTGGGGGCTACGCTTCACTGTGGTGCATGGGTTTCTCATTGCGGTGGCTTCTCTTGTTGCGTAGCATGGGCTCTAGGCACGTGGGCTTCAGTAGATGTGGCACGTGGGCTCAGTAGTTGTGGCTCGCGGGCTCCAGAGTGCAGGCTCAGTAGTTGTGGGGCACGGGCTTAGCTGCTCCGTGGCATGTGGGATCGTCCCGGACCAGGGCTCGAAGCTGTGTCCCCTGCATTGGCAGGTGGATTCTTAACCACTGCGCCACCAGGGAAGCCTGATATTTAGTACTTTCTTTACTCTTCATTTCTTCTTGTATCTATGACCTTTCATGTGGGATCTTTTTCTTTCTGCCTGAAGTACATATTTTAGAAATGCACTGTCCAATATGGTAGCCACTAGCCACATGTGGCTATTTAAATTTAAAGTAAAATGGAATAAAATTAAAAATTAAGTTCCTCAGTCTCATTAGCCACATATCAAGTCCTCAGTAGCCACAAGTGGCTAATGGCTACCATACAGCAAACATATAGAACATTTTCATCATCGCCAGAAGTTCTATCGCATAGTTTCTTTTCTTACAGACCTTATGGTAGAGAACACCTTCTGTTTTTGTTCAGCTGAAAGTATCCTTATTTCATCTTGATTCCTGAATTGTCAACTTCATCATTACCAGAAGGGAAGCTCTGAGACTTCCCAGGCGGTCCAGTGGTTAAGACTCCGTGCTTCCACTGCAGGGAGCATGGGTTCAGTCCCTGGTTGGGTGAATTAAGATCCCACACGTAGTGTGGTGAAGCCAAAACAAAAAGAAGAAGAATGGAAGCTCCATTTTCTACTCTGCGCATATTGAGTTTCTTCTGCGGGTGCCACTGTCCTACCATTCACCTCAAGGAATATTCAGTCTCTGTTAAAGGGCAATCTTAGAACTGCAAATGCAATTTGGATCTTTTTTTTTTAGAGAAACAGTCTTATCAGTGGGATTGGGGATAAGTGGAATGCCAATACTGCAGCTGGGAATGAATAAAGAATTGAGTGGGGTTTTGTGGGTGAGATTTGGAAGGCAATCATATGTATGGCATTATTTCTGTTGGAAAAAAAGTCATCTTACATTCCAAACTCACTCACAGGTGAGCTTTTGGAAGCATGGGGAGGCTGTGGCCTTTGTCCTTTAAGAGGGGCCCGTGCACACAGCAGATAGAGGGGAGACATATACAAGATGGGCCTAGAGCATCTTGTTATGCCAGAAAGTAAGGAAGGGGGAAAGAGAAAGAAAAGACAAAAAAAGGCCGGGGGGGGCAGTAATGGATATATCAAAAGGACACAGGAGAGAACCAAAAGAGCTCCCAGGGGCCAAAGGTGGAACAATTTGAGCAACAACACAAATAATAGAGCATTAGGTTTTAACCCAAAGTATGAAGTACATATCCATGAGTCCATACTGATATAAATAAATGATTAAATAAATAAACAGATCAATGGGGGAGAACAGACAAATCACCCTGCAGAAGAATTCCAAATAATTTAAGTAGATACTTCCTCCCCCAAAGAGGTAGGGCATAACTCTCCACCCCTCGGGTGTGGGTTGCCCAGATTGACTCCCTTCCAAAGACCACAGTGTTGAAAGAGGGTGGAAAAAGAGCAATATTATAGTGGAGAAATGTGACAAACCCTTCCTGAGTCAGCTGATCAAAGGTCATCTGAACATTGAGACATCGTATTGATCATATGTACCTTCAATATGATGTCATGAGAATGACACTTCACCTCCCCAAAACCTAGAACCCAGTTTAATCATATAAAAAATATGAAGCAAACCCCAACCGAGGGGAAATCTACAAAAAACCTCAAAACAAAGTCATTAAGACAAGAAAATCTGAGAAACTGTCACCATCAAGAGGAGCCTACGGAGATATGATGATGAATTGTTTTGTGGACCCTGGAACAATAAAGGAACTTAGGTAAAAACTAACAAAATCTGGGGCTTCCCTGGTGGCACAATGGTTGAGAGTCTGCCTGATGATGCAGGGGACACGGGTTCGTGCCCCGGTCCGGGAAGATCCCACATGCCACGGAGCGGCTGGGCCCGTGAGCCATGGCCACTGAGCCTGCGTGTCCAGAGCCTGTGCTCCGCCACGGAAGAGGCCACGACAGTGAGAGACCCGTGTACCGCAAACAAAACAAAACAAAACAAAACAAAAAAACCTAACAAAATCTAAACAGAGTGTTGATGAAAAAATTAATGAATAGTCCATCTAAGAAAGAAATGGACAATTTTATTCGAGCCAACCTGAGGATTATAACCCAGGAGAAAGTCTTTCAGAAAGCTCTCAGGACTGTTCCACTCATCAGAGGTCACAAGGCACAGTTATGTAAGTTTCTGAGGCAAAGGCTTATCCATCAAAGTAACATAGTGACAGTTTACACAGTCCAGCAAGGAGAGTAGTGGGTCATCGTGACCGCTTACAGGATTGAGAAAGGAATGCTATCTCCTAGGACTTACTTTGCTGGCGCCAGGAAGAAATCGCTTTTTTTGGGGGGGACATGTAGGCATTCCTGTGTGTTCTAAAAGGATCTAGTTAATGAATAATGTAGACACACTAAAGGGAAGGGGGTAGTGGCTCAAACAGCAGAGAATATTTTATGTTGTGTTTCTCTCCTGACTGAGTGAAGTAAGCCAGACAGAGAAAGACAAATATCATATGATATCACTTATATGTGGAATCTGAAAAGAAAAGCTGTACAAACAAAACTATTTACAAAACAGAAATAGACTCACAGATGTAGAAAACAAACTTATGGTTACCAAGGGGGAAAGGGGAGGGGAGGGATAAACTGGGAGATTGAGATTGACGTATAAACACTACTGTATATAAAATAGACAACTGATAAGGACCGACTGTATAGCACAGGGAACTCTACTCAGTACTCTGTAATGACCTATATGGGAATAGCATCTAAAAAAGAGTGATGTATATGTATAACCGACTCACCTTGCTGTGCAGCAGAAACTAACACAACATTGTAAATCAACTGTACTCCAATCAAAAAACAAAGAAAAAAATATTTTCTCACCCTGCCTTAAAATTAACTTCATTTCATCATATGTGTTACTTTAGTTAATAATAATAATATATCAACATTGGTTAATCCATTATGGCAAATATACCCTACTAATATAAAATGTGAACAATAGAGGAAACTGAATGTGAAGTAAGTGGGCATTCTCAGTACTATCTTCACAACTTTTCTATAAACCTAAAACTAGTCGAAAATAAAATATTTTTTTAATATTAAATTTTTCATTAAAATCTATATGTCTTTTTTTTTTTTGCTGTATGTGGGCCTCTCACTGTTGTGGCCTCTCCCATTGCGGAGCACAGGCTCCAGATGCGCAGGCTCAGCGGCCGTGGCTCACAGCATGTGGGATCTTCCCAGATCGGGGCACGAACCCGCGTCCCCTGCATCAGCAGGCAGACTCTCAACCACTGCACCACCAGGGAAGCCCTGTATGTCTTTTTATACTTTGGGGTTTTGGATCAAATGGCAGTAGTACCTATCCAACTTTTTTTAAAAGAGAGAGACAATAATAACAATAACAATAAATACAAATTCTCAGGTTCTTGTGCCCCAAGATTCTGATTTAGCAGGTCCAGGGTTAAGCCCAGAAATATGTATTTTTACAGAGCTTCCCCAAGTGATTCCGGTGCAGGTGGCTTCAGACCATACTTTGAGAAACATCACCTCTTTCTAGTATATTTTATTGGAAAACGCAATACAGTGTATAAAACAGCTGAAAGCCATTTGGGGTCGTTGGGCCCCAGAAATCTGCACTAACGGTGCTTAGTCTAACTTCAAATACAGACCACAATCAGTATCCTACCACAATAAAGGAAAAAAAGGAACCGGAACATGGAGAACAATAGCTTCAAGGAGGAATTCAACACTTGAAAAAACACCTGGAGTTGCTTTTTCAGCGCTGCTAATTTGTTCATTCACATGTTCATTCATTTCATCCCATTTTGAAGGACTTATGTGCAGGAGACATTGTGCTAGATGCTGGGAATCACCGTGGTGAGCAAATGCAGATCATATCCCTTCCCGTGACAGAACTGTAGTCCAATGGGAGCTAGAAATGTCCATCAAAGTTTCATCCACGTAAATGTAAAACAACTCCTAGGACAGGGGCCATGAAAGAAAGGGGCCCAGCACTCAAGAGCTTATCATAGGGCTGTTAGTCCAGGAAACAGGGGGGCTTCTCTGAGCAAGTGATTCTTGCACTGAGATCTAAAGACTTGGGGTTTAACTAGCCCAAGAGGGGAGGGAATAGATCTTCTGGGATCATAGTCAGTTTCTGTCTTTAATGTTAGAATAAGCAAAAGCAGAATAAAGACAGAACAATGAGGACCTCACGGGGACTGCTGCATCTCCATATCCGGCAGGTGAACATGTCTCACAGACCTCATCTGTGTGGCTTTCATCTTCATGTTCTCCTTCCCCAGGAGAGGAGAAGACTCACTGCCCCAGCAGCACAGACAACCCACAGCACCCATCTTTCTCCCCTCCCCCATCCTCTGGCATCCATAAAGTCAGTTTCCTGACAACAAATGAAATAAGTTGTTCTCAAAAGTCTGTTTGCAAGACAAAGCCTTGGGCATACACAGGGCATTCGATGCTCGGAACTCCTTCCCTGGAAATTTGAAAAGTTAAGCTGACTTCTGGGTCCTTAGACAGTTCAGTGCATTCATTCCATAGCCTCTGTCTGCTCTCCCATACAATGGCCATCCCATACCCATCTCCACACCATTCTCACCTGAAAAGAACAGCAAAAAAAACCCCAAAACAAGTAAGGTTTCTGATTCTTTCCCTCATCTACCCATGAGTTGTGCCCAGTATGGGATCCACCAAGGTAAGAACTATTAGGCGGGGGACACTTTTCCAAAATGTCAGGAAAAATTGCACATTTAACGATGTTAAGTCCTTCTCAGTTAACCTAGGGGTTGGGTCTCTCTGCTTTTAGATGGAATTGCCTCAACTCTGTGCCGTAACATGATGATTTTGGATGGAGGAGATGTCCAGATTGTCCACTGCATGGTTTTAACATTTGGTTTAAAACATAAACCAATTCTTGCTTAGTAGATCTAGTTTGTTTATAAAATGTATCAAAATCCACTGTGAGGTTGGAGGGGTGAGAGCATAATGAAAGAGGTTTTTAGATAGTGCAAAGACTGGGGACACTGATATAGCAGAGAAAACTTGCTTGGAATCCCAGCTCCATCTCTTCCAGCTTTGTGAACTTGTTCACCTTAGCCTTTCTGATCCAGATTCTCCTGTGGTAAAGTAAGATCAAACTGGCCTCTCTGGGCAGCTGTAAGAATCAGAGGTACAGCACATAGCACAAGGTCTGAGCCATGGTGGACCATCCACAGGTGGAGCTCTGATGAGGATGATGGTGATGATGATGATGACACTGATAGTAATGACAATAGTAGTGATGGTGACAATGACATCTCATCCACAGAGATTCTGGGACAATTGGTTTGGGGTGGGGTTCAGCCATCAGTACGAATTTAAAACCCCCCAGATGACCTTAATGTACAGCCCAGGTAGACAACCATCACACTAGACCAGCATTTCTCAAACTCTCCGATCACAGGATCCCTTTTTACTTTTACAAATTAATGAGGAACCCAAAGAAGTTTATTTTATTTTTTTTTGCTTTTTTGTTTTTGAATTTTATTTTATTTATTTTTTTATATAGCAGGTTCTTATCAGTCATCAATTTTATACACATCCGTGTATACATGTCAGTCGCAAAACCCCAATTCATCACACCACCACCACCACCCTCCCGAGGCCTTCCCCCTTGGTGTCCATACGTTTATTTCTCTACATCTGTGTCTCAATTTCTGCCCTGCAAACCGGTTTATCTGCACCATTTTTCTAGGTTCCACATATATGCATTAATATACAATATTTGTTTTTCTCTTTCTGACTTACTTCACTCTGTATTTCTCTTTCTGACTTACTTCACTCTGTATGACAGTCTCTAGATCCATCCACGTCTCAACAAATGACCCAATTCCGTTCCTTTTTATGGCTGAGTAACATTCCATTGTATATATGTACCACATCTTTTTTATCCATTCGTCTGTTGATGGGCATTTAGGTTGCTTCCATGACGTGGCTATTGTAAATAGTGCTGCAATGAACATTGGGGTGCATGGGTCTTTTTGAATAGTGGTTTTCTCTGGGTATATGCTCAGTAGTGGGATTGCTGGATCATATGGTAATTCTATTTTTCGTTTTTTAAGGAACCTCCGTACTGTTCTCCATAGTGGCTGTATCAGTTTACATTCCCACCAACAGTGCAAGAGGGTTCCCTTTTCTCCACACCCTCTCCAGCATTTGTTGATTGTAGATTTTCTGATGAAGCCCATGCTAACTGGTGTGAGGTGATACCTCATTGTAATTTTGATTTGCATTTATCTAATAATTAGTAATGTTGAGCAGCTTTTCATGTGCTTCTTGGCCATCTCTATGTCTTCTTTGGAGAAATGTCTATTTAGGTCTTCTGCCCATTTTTGGATTGGGTTGTTTGTTTTTTTAGTATTGAGCTACATGAGCTGTTTATATATTTTGGAGATTAATCCTTTGTCCGTTGATTCATTTGCAAATATTTTCTCCCATTCTGAGCGTTGTCTTTTCGTTTTGTTTATGGTTTCCTTTGCTGTGCAAAAGCTTTTAAGTTTCATTAGGTCCCATTTGTTTATTTTTGTTTTTATTTCCATTACTCTAGGAGGTGGATCAAAAAAGATCTTGCTGTGATTTATGTCAAACAGTGTTCTTCCTATGTTTTCCTCTAAGAGTCTTTTAGTGTCCGGTCTTACATTTAGGTCTCTAATCCATTTTGAGTTTATTTTTGTGTATGGTATTAGGGAGTGTTCTAATTTCACTCTTTTACATGTAGCTGTCGAGTTTTCCCAGCACCAATTATTGAAGAGACTGTCTTTTCTCCATTGTATATCCTTGCCTCCTTTGTCATAGATTAGTTGACCATAGGTGAGTGGGTTTACCTCTGGGCTTTTTATCTTGTTTCATTGATCTATGTTTCTGTTTTTGTGCCAGTACTATATTGTCTTGATTACTGTAGCTTTGTAGTATGGTCTGAAGTCAGGGAGTCTGATTCCTCCAGCTTCGTTTTTTTCCCTCAAGACTGCTTTAGCTATTTGGGGTCTTTTGTGTCTCCATACAAATTTTAAGATTTTTTGTTCTAGTTCCATAAAACATGCCATTGGTAATTTGATAGGGATTGCATTGAATCTGTAGATTGCTTTGGGTAGTATAGCCATTTTCACAGTATTGATTCTTCCACTCCAAGAACATGCTATATCTCTCCATGTGTTGGTATCATCTTTAATTTCTTTCACCAGTGTCTTATAGTTTTCTACATACAGGTCTTTTGTCTCCCTAGGTAGGTTTATTCCTTGGTATTTTATTCTTTTTGCTGCAATGGTAAATGGGAGTGTTTCCTTAATTTCTCTTTCAGATTTTCCATCATTAGTGTATAGGAATGCAAGAGATTTCTATGCATTAATTTTGTATCCTGCAACTTTACCAAATTCATTGATTAGCTCTAGTAGTTTTCTGGTGGCATCTTTAGGATTCTCTATGTATAGTATCATGTCATCTGCAAACAGTGACAGCTTTACTTCTTCTTTTCCAATTTGTATTCCTTTTATTTCTTTTTCTTCTCTGATTGCCGTGGCTAGGACTTCCAAAACTATGTTGAATAGTAGCGATGAGAGTGGACATCCTTGTCTTGTTCCTGATCTTAGAGGAAATGCTTTCAGTTTTTCACCATTGAGAATGATGTTTGCTGTGGGTTTCTCATATATGGCCTTTATTATGTTGAGGTACGTTCCCTCTATGCCCACTTTCTGGAGAGTTTTTATCATAAATGGGTGTTGCATTTTGTCAAAAGCTTTTTCTGCATCTATTGAGATGATCATACGGTTTTTATTCTTCAATTTGTTAATATGGTGTATCACATTGACTGATTTGCGTATATTGAAGAATCCTTGCATCCCTGGGATAAATCCCACTTGATCATGGTGTATGATCCTTTTAATGTGTTGGTGGATTCTGTTTGCTAGTATTTTGCTGAGGATTTTTGCATTTATATTCTTCAGTGATATTGGCCTGTAATTTTCTTTTTTTGTAGTATCTTTGTCTGGTTTTGGTATCAGGGTGATGGTGGCCTCATAGAATGAGCTTAGAAGTGTTCCTCCCTCTACCATATTTTGGAAGAGTTTGAGAAGGATAGGTGTCAGCTCTTCTCTAAATGTTTAATAGAATTCGCCTGTGAGGCCATCCGGTCCTGGTCTTTTGTTTGTTGCAAGATTTTTAGTGACAGTCTCAATTTCAGTGCTTGTGATTGTTCTGTTTATATTTTCTATTTCATCCTGGTTCAGTCTCAGAAGGTTGTGCTTTTCTAAGAATTTGTCCATTTCTTCCAGGTTATCCATTTTATTGGCATAGAGTTGCTTGTAGTAATCTCTCACGATCCTTTGTATTTCTGCGGTGTCAGTTGTTACTTCTTCTTTTGCATTTACAATTCTATTGACTTGAGTCTTCTCCCTTTTTTTCTTGATGAATCTGTCTAATGGTTTATCAATTTTGTTTATCTTCTCAAAGAACCAGCTTTTAGTTTTATTGATCTTTGCTACCGTTTCCTTCATTTCTTTTTCATTTATTTCTGATCTGATCTTTATGATTTCTTTCCTTCTGCTGACTTTGGGGTTTTTTTGTTCTTCTTTCTCTAATTGCTTTAGATGTAAGGTTAGGTTGTTTATGTGGGATGTTTCCTGTTTCTTGAGGTAGGATTTTATTGCTATAAACTTCCCTCTCAGAACTGCTTTTGCTTCATCCCTTAGGTTTTGGATCGTTGTGTTGTCATTTGTTTCTAAGTATTTTTTGATTTCCTCTTTGATTTCTTCAGTGATCTCTTGGTTATTTAGTAACGTAGTGTTTAGCCTCCATGTTTTTGTGTTTTATACGTTTTTTCCCCTGTAATTCATTTCTAATCTCATAGCGTTGTGGTCAGAAAAGATGCTTGATAAGATTTCAATTTCCTTAAATTTACTGAGGCTTGATTTGTGACCCAAGAAGTGATCTATCCTGGAAAATGTTCCATGTGCACTTAAGAAGAAAGGGTAATCTGCTGTTTTTGGATGGAATGTCCTATAAATATCAATTAAACTTATCTGGTCTATTGTGTCAATTAAAGCTTCTGTTTCCTTATTTATTTTCATTTTGGATGATCTGTCCATTGGTGTAAGTGAGGTGTTAAAGTCCCCCACTATTATTGTGTTACTGTCGATTTCCTCTTTTACAGCTGTTTGCAGAAGCCTCATGTATTGAGGTGCTCCTATGTTGGGGGCATATATATTCATAATTGTTATATCTTCTTCTTGGATTGATCCCTTGATCATTATGTAGTGTCCTCCCTTGTCTCTTGTACCATTCTTTATTTAAAGTCTATTTTATCTGTTATGAGTATTGCTACTCCAGCTTTCCCTTGATTTCCATTTACATGGAATATCTTTTTCCATCCCCTCACTTTCAGTCTGTATGTGTCCCTAAGTCTGAAGTGGGTCTCCTGTAGACAGCATATAGATGGGTCTTGTTTTTGTATCCATTCAGCAAGCCTGTGTCTTTTGGTTGGAGCATTTAATCCATTCACGTTTAAGGTAATTATTGATATGTATGTTCCTATGACAATTTTCTTAATTGTTTTGGGTTTGTTTTTGTAGGTCCTTTTCTTCTCTTGTGTTTCCCACTTAGAGAAGTTCCTTTAGCATTTGTTGTAGAGCTCGTTTGGTGGTGCTGCATTCTCTTAGCTTTTGCTTGTCTGTAAAGCTTTTGATTTCTCCATCGAATCTGAATGAGATCCTTGCCAGGTAGAGTAATCTTGGTTGTAAGTTCTTCCCTTTCATCACTTTAAGGATATCATGCCACTCCCTTCTGGCTTGTAGAGTTTCTGCTGAGAAATCAGCTGTTAACCTTATGGGAGTTCCCTTGTGTGTTATTTGTCATTTTTCCCTTGTTGCTTTCAATAATTTTTCTTTGTCTTTAATTTTTGCCAGTTTGATTACTATGTGTCTCGGTGTGTTTCTCCTTGGGTTTGTCCTGTATGGGACTCTCTGTGCTTCCTGGACTTGGGTGGCTATTTCCTTTCCCATGTTAGGGAAGTTTTTGACTATAATCTCTGCAAATATTTTCTGTGGTCCTTTCTCTCTCTCTTCTCCTTCTGGGACCCCTATAATGCGAATGTTGCTGTGTTTAATGTTGTCCCAGAGGTCTCTTAGGCTGTCTTCATTTCTTTGCATTCTTTTTTATTTATTCTGTTCTGCAGCACTGAATTCCACCATTCTGTTTTCCGGGTCACTTATCCGTTCTTCTGCCTCAGTTATTCTTCTATTGATTCCTTGTAGTGTAGTTTTCATTTCAGTTATTGTATTGCTTATCTCTGTTTGTTTGTTCTTTAATTCTTCTAGGTCTTTGTTAAACGTTTCTTGCATCTTCTTGATCTTTGCCTCCATTCTTTTTCCGAGGTCCTGGATCATCTTCACTATCATTATTCTGAATTCTTTTTCTGGAAGGTTGCCTATCTGCACTTTATTTAGTTGTTTTTCTGGGGTTTTATCTTGTTCCTTCATCTGGTACATAGCCCTCTGCCTTTTCATCTTGTCTGTCTTTCTGTGAATGTGGTTTTTGTTCCACAGGCTGCAGGATTGTAGTTCTTCTTGCATGTGCTGTCTGCCCTCTGGTGGATGAAGCTATCTAAGAGGCTTGTGCAGGTTTCCTGATGGGAGGGACTGGTGGTGGGTAGAGCTGACTATTGCTGTGGTGGGTAGAGCTCAGTAAAACTTTAATCTGCTAGCCTGCTGATGGGTGGTGCTGGGTTCCCTCCCTGTTGGTTGTTTGGCCTGAGGCAACCCAACACTGGAGCCTACCTGGGCTCTTTGGTGGGGATAATGGCACACTCCGGGAGGGCTCACGTCAAGGAGTACTTCCCAGAACTTCCGCTGCCAGTCTCCCTCTCCCCGCAGTGAGCCCCAGCCACTCCCTGCCTCTGCAGGAGGCCCTCCAACATTAGCAGGTAGTCTGGTTCAGTCTCCCCTGGGGTCACTGCTCCTTCCTCTGGGTCCCAGTGAGCACACTACTTTGTGTGTGCCCTCCAAGAGTGGAGTGTCTGTTTCTCCCAGTCCTGTCGAAGTCCTGCAATCAAATCCCACTAGCCTTCAAAGTCTGATTCTCTAGGAATTCCTCCTCCCATTGCCAGAACCCCCAGGTTGGGAAGCTTGACGTTGGTCTCAGAACCTTCACTCCAGTGGGTGGACTTCTGTGGTATAAGTGTTCTCCAGTCTGTGAGTCACCCACCCAGCAATTATGAGATTAGGTTTTGCTGTCATTGCACCCCTCCTACCATCTCATTGTGGCTTCTCCTTTGTCTTTGGATGTGGGGTGTCTTTTTCAGTGAATTCCAGTGTCTTCCTGTCAATGATTGTCCAGCAGCTAGTTGCGATTCTGGGGTTCTCACAAGAGGGAGTGAGAGCATGTCCTTCTACTCCACCAGCTTGGTTCAGATTCCAGAAGTTTATTTTAAAGCAAAAGTTTTTTTGTTTGTTTTGGCCACATGGCTTGTGGGATTTTAGTTCCCTGAACGGGGATCAAACCTGAGCCCTCGGCAATGGGAGCTCGGAGTCCTAACCACTGGACCACCAGGGAATTCCCTAAAACAAAGTTTTAAAACAGAAAGGCATACATATACATCTTTCATTAGCATCAAAGCAATGACATCATCCCATGTCATGTGGCTTCCAGACAGCTCTACTGGACACACTTAGAAAATGACTTTTGACTTCACTGACCTCCTGATGCTACCTTAGACTTAAGTTTTCCACACCAAGCTATTGCCCTCTACACCCCTCTGCCCCCAACATTGCACGTGCAGACACACACGCGCACACACACACACACACACACACACACACACACACACACAGACACACTGTCATGCCCACCACACCTAGGGGAGGAATCACAACCACTGGCTCTCAGTCAATACTAGGCAATCAAACTGCACATAGCTTGATAGACTCAATGATCATTATAAAGAGGCGGGGCTGACATTTGCCTCAGCTCTGTCTGCTTGAAATATGAAAGATTTGCAAAGTAAATGAATAGCGTAAACAAGTTTGCAAGATTGACATGGGCAACTAAACTGTTTTTAGGCACCATCAGGCTCTTTGGAAACAGACTAGACACTGAGCACATAGCTGCTTGACCAATCACACATTACCTTCAGGACCCATAATGATAAGGCACCCTCGGACAACCCAGCTAAATATCAAAGGTTGCTAATTGGCCACCCTTGGGAAAGATCAGTGCCCCAGACCAGTTCATTTGGCTCACACAGAATAATTTAAAAATACCAATTGGTTCCCAATATGAAAAGCCAGGAGATTTCACATAAAAATCTGAATTTCTGGCTTTTCTAAAAATCTGGCAATACTAGGACTGTTTCAACAGCATGCCCGATAAGAGTGGTAAGTGCCCCCTTCAGATGGTGCTTGGTTTCCTTTTGTTGCCCTAACCCACTTCTCTCAATTATATCACTTGCCACACCCACTAGATAGTGTATTTGGTATTATATAATCTCAGAGCTAACACTACAGCCTTTGTTTTGAAAGTTCATGGCTAGACTCACTTCATTTACACAAAGGTCAGGTTTGCAATAACCTCTACTATCCAGAAGCTCCTCTGGGAGCTGATGGGCATGAAGAAGACTTCCAAGAAGCCAAGAGAGGGCTTCCCTAGTGGCGCAGTGGTTGAGAGTCCTCCTGCCGATGCAGGGGATGCGGGTTCGTGCCCCGGTCCGGGAAGATCCCACATGCCGCGGAGCGGCTGGGACCGCGAGCCATGGCCACTGAGCCTGCGCGTCCAGAGCCTGTGCTCCGCAACGGGAGAGGCCACAACAGTGAGAGGCCCACGTACTGCAAAAAAAAAAGAA
>RJWK010050297.1:0-16321 GCA_004363435.1 Platanista minor | reverse complement strand
TGTCTCTGTTTTTAGGGTTTTTTTGTTTGCCCTACCCCGGTAAGTGTGGAGTTTCTTGCCTTTTGGGAGGTCTGAGGTCTTCTGCCAGCGTTCAGTAGGTTTTCTGCAGGAGTTGTTCCACGTGTAGCTGTATTTCTGGTGTATCTGTGGGGAAGAAGGTAATCTCCGCGTCTTACTCTTCCGCCATCTTGTCTCTCTCGATTTCAATTTTCTTAAATTTACTGAGGCTTGATTTATGACCCAAGATGTCATCTATCCTGGAAAATGTTCCGTGTGCACTTGAGAAGAAAGTGTAATCTGCTGTTTTTGGATGGAATGTCCTACAAATATCAATTAAATCTATCTGGTCTGTTGTGTCATTTAAAGCTTATGTTTCCTTATTAATTTTCTGTTTGGATGATCTGTCCCTTGATGTAAGTGAGGTATTTAAGTCCCGCACTATTATTGTGTTAATGTCGATTTCCTCTTTTATAGCTGTTAGCAGTTGCCTTATGTACTGAAGTGCTCCTATGTTGGGTGCATATATATTTATAATTGTTATATCTTCTTCTTGGATTGATCCCTTGGTCATTATGTAGTGTCCTTCCTTGTCTCTTGTAACATTCTTTATTTTAAAGTCTATTTTGTCTGATATGAGTATTGCTACTCCAGCTTTCTTTTGATTTCCATTTGCATGGAATATCTTTTGCCATCCTCTCATTTTCAGTCTGTGTGTGTCCCTAGGTCTGAAGTGGGTCTCTTGTAGACAGCATATATATGGGTCTTATTTTTGTATCCATTCAGCGACCTGTGTCTTTTGGTTGGGGCATTTAATCCCTCCCATCTAAGGTAATTATTGATATGTATGTTCCTATTACCATTTTCTTAATTATTTTGGGTTTGTTGTTTTCTTCTCTTGTGTTTGCCACTTAGAGAAGTTCCTTTAGCATTTGTTGTAGAGCTGGTTTGGTGGTGATGAATTCTCTTAGCGTTTGCTTGTCTGTAAAGCTTTTGATTTCTCCATTGAATCTGAATGAGATCCTTGCCTGGTAGAATAATCTTGGTTGTAGGTTCTTCCTTTTTATCACTTTAAATATATCATGCCACTCTCTTCTGGCTTGTAGAGTTTCTGCTGAGATATCAGCTGTTAACCTTATGGGAGTTCCGTTGTATGTTATTTGTCATTTTTCCCTTTCTGCTTTCAATAATTTTTCTTTGTCTTTAATTTTTGCCAATTTGATTACTATGTGTCTTGGCTTGTTTCTCCTTGGGTTTATCCTGTATGGGACTCTCTGTGCTTCCTGGACTTAGGTGGCTATTTCCTTTTCCATGTTAGGGAAGTTTTTGACTATAATCTCTTCAATTATTTTCTTGGGTCCTTTCTCTCTCTCTTCTCCTTCTGGGACCCCTATAATGTGAATGTTGTTGCATTTAATGTCCCAGAGGTCTCTTAGGCTGTCTTCATTTCTTTTCATTCTCTTTTCTTTATTCTGTTCCATAGCAGTGAATTCCACCATTCTGTCTTCCAGGTCACTTATCCGTTCTTCTGCCTCAGTTATTCTGCTATTGATTCCTTCTAGTGTAGTTTTCATTTCAGTTATTGTATTGTTCATCTTTGTTTGTTTCTTCTTTAATTCTTCTAGGTCTTTGTTAAACTTTTCTTGCATCTTCTCGATCTTTGCCTCCATTCTTTTTCCGAGGTCCTGGATCATCTTCACTATCATAATTATGAATTCTTTTTCTGGAAGGTTGTCTATCTCCACTTCATTTAGTTGTTTTTCTGGGGTTTTATCTTGTTCCTTCATCTAGTACATAGCCCTCTGCCTTTTTGTCTTGTCTATCTTTCTGTGAATGTGGTTTTTGTTCCACAGGCTGCACGATTGTAGTTCTTCTTGCTTCTGCTGTCTGCCTCTAGTCCAACTCATTAACTTGTAAATCCTGTTTTGTGAATTCCAGAAGTGTTAGGACCCCAAAGTTAAATTTAATCAATAAAATTGTTTATCTACATGTTTGTCACAAAAGAAAGAAGATTTAAGAAACTGGAAAAACACAACTTAATATGGGATAATGGATTTCTATAACTACAGATGAGAAAAGTACTACTTGGTTAAATAATATCTGTAAAATTATTTTACCCCAGTGTAAGTAGTGTAGGAAAAACTGATAGCTCTTTGAATTCAGGAACTTCAGTTAATTATTGAACAGGGTCATAGATTTACATATCACTCAACTCTACTAAATATAATGGTCATGAAAATGGGATACTTTATTTACATGTATAGAGTATATAAGATGCCTCTTTGTTAAGTACCTCATATATCATACATACAAATATTTCACATATGGAATTATATATATATATATATATATATATATATATATATATATACGTAATCACAGGTAGGTCACTTAATAATTACCCATTTTTGAGTTTTAGGATTTATGTATATTTTATACACCTATTCACATACAGTTTGTTTTTCAAGCCTCACAGCTTGTCACCACTTCTGGTTCTCTATCTCTTTCTAGCTGCAAGGGTTACTTGACCTCAGTGTATAGCACTGATGAGACCAGCCCTGAATTCTGGCTAGAGTGACAGAATATCAAGAAAATTCTTGTGGTTCAACATCGAGCCATTCTGATTTGCCTCTAATCTGGGTCTAAGCTTGAGTCCTCATGAGTAACTGGATCTTCATCTTGCTCCTTGTATCTAAATTTCGAGATCAGACATGGGCTAAGATTAAACTTCACTGAGAAGCGTTCTTTGACTCAACCAAAAAGCCCAGACCCCCAGGCAGGAAAGGTCATTCCTGAATTTGTCTTTCTGAATGTTCTTCCTGCTCCTTCAATCCCTGAGATCTAGTTAACTATGGGTTTGCTTTTTTCACTTTGTTCTGTTCTTTGAATTACATGGCATCCAAATTTACTTTACATAAAGTAGGTGTTCAGAAAATGTTTGATCACCTGGTTTCCAAAATTCTAAACCTTCTACATTTGATTTGCCCTCTGAAGTTGGCATCTTCTGGTTCTTTTCTGGCTTATCACTTGTACCAGTCTTAACTCTTCCTCTATGTTGTGAGGGTTTGTCTCCCTGGAAAATCTTACTGAGAATCTTTGGTACCCAACTACTGGCAACTTATTTCCTGACCCTAAATTTTACCCTGACCACCTGCTTCTCAGCTCGACCCTATTCTAATCAATCTGTTTCCTTCTGGTCCTATCATTCTAATCTATCTTTGCTCTGAATTCTTCACCCTGTCACCAACACTCCTCTAAAGTTGATGTTTAATGTGCTTTGGTTGGGGAGAAGGAGCCTTTATCAAGTTATGCTACACAGAGAAAATAGTACAAAGCTTGAAACTTGTGCCATAGAAACTTGTGTAGCTTTAGTACTTATATCTTTTTATTTCCAATTTAATTAACAATGAAGCTTTATGAGGTTTTAATTGGACAATGTATAGCAATGCACCTATATACAGGGCCTGGCATACCTTCTCTGTTATTCAGGATTTGGTCAGAGCAGCAAAACCATCAGAAATGAGATAGAATAAGGGATTAATTAGAGGGGCTTGACATTGTGCAAGTGTGGGAGTTGGTTAAACAATTTATGTATGGCTGTTGGTTTTGTATCTGGTGCTGGACCTGAAGTGAGCAGGGAGTTGGAAAGGAGAGATGGGTGTGAAGTGAACAAGAGCAAGGACAAGTTGTAATACAGGAGGATAAGCGGGAACCAAATGATAAACTGAAAATTGAGTTAATCTGTCACCACCGCTAATCCTATAATTTACATGGGGCAGGTGACTCATAGGAGAGGCTGACACTCTCTTTCAGAATCCTAAAACTGCACCTGGCTCAGGTGTTGGAGAAACCCAAGGAGGAGATAAGACAGAAGCCAACATGGAGAACCCCATATCCACAACAACATAGTGAGCTGAACTAGCATCTGACCTACCAAGCAAAACAAGACCCCTGATTCACTTCTAGAGTCCACTCCTTCCACGAATTTCCCTTGCCGTGAGCCCTCACCCAGAATCATAAAGAGAAGAGAATTCTAGGAAACACATTTCAAGCTAAGCTAAGCTGGCGTAGTACAGAGACTCCAAATCCCTTTCTTTCTTCCCATTTGTGCTTCAAGTCTGTATCTCAAAAGGTGTGGTAAAAAATTATATGTTAACTCTTTAGGTCTTGTTTAAATTGAATTGGCAATCTCTGATTCAATCAGCAAGGTGAGTTTATTCCATTTGTCAGGAAATTGGACATCTGTTCAACCCTATTTTTGTCTTTGTTCTTTAAGCTGGATCAAGTTATTTCACTTCTTTGCCACAGTTATTGTGTGTCTAAGATTTAACACTACTTTTGAGACTATGACTATAGCAATTTTGTACTTCTTTCAAACATGATGGGAGAATAATTGGTTTATGACATATGAAGCCCTTTTAAGCTTCTTCATTGAGCAGCAGGGTGGGGGCATCACAGTACCAAACCTCATAAAACTGTTCATTTAATTGTTTTTACTCATCCAGACCCACTGCTGATAATCCTGTTATGAACACCGTGCATTGTTCTTTCAAGGGCAGGGTTATTTTATATTTAGAAAGGTCTCCAAAGCTTTTTAAACCTGTTTGAGCTCTGAAGGTCTGCAAGAGCAATGCATTTTCCACCACATTAAATAATACATTCAAGTGTAAGTGGTTTTCAAAGTGAGGAACTACAGAAAAGGGCACCAGATGAAGCTGCTCTTGCTGTGTCTCCAAGGTGACTGTTTGTCACGTAGCAATGGGCCTGGCCCCCTGACAAGGCTGGTAACAGTGGCCTTGGTGGAGAGTGACAGTGTAATCACTATAGCCCCCTTCAGAGCTGTTGCTCATAGACTAGATCTGACTAAATTCCTCAAAACATTGAGTTCAATGGTAGAAAAGGAAATAGCCCACTGCCTGTATCAACCTTGAAATTTAAAATCAAATATATGGGCTTCCCTGGTGGCGCAGTGGTTGAGAGTCTGCCTGCCGATGCAGAGGACACGGGTTCGTGCCCCGGTCCGGGAGGATCCCACATGCCGCGGAGAGGCTGGGCCCGTGAGCCATGGCCGCTGAGCCTGCATGTCCAGAGCCTGTGCTCTGCAACGGGAGAGGCCACAACAGTGAGAGGCCCATGTATCGCAAAAAAATAAATAAATAAATAAAATAAAATAAAATATAATATATTAATTTTCAAAAGAAAGAATCTGTTAAGAACTCATATTTGCAACATATGCAGGTGCTTGCAGGGAGGAGAATCTGGGAAACACATTCTTGACCAACCTCTAAACAACAGGAGGATAGGATTTTAAAATCCTACTTTAGCTATAAATATTTAAGGATCTCAGTGTCCTTTTTCCTGAAAAAAATGTAGCATTTCTTAGAATATTTGCAATGTCTAAGTGAAGAATTTATCTGTCATCCCTTTGAATATTGAATGTGTCTTTAAGCACCACATGGAAATGATTGGTATTTCTAGTTTCTAAATTAATATTTATTTCTAGTTTCTAGAAATCAATATAATTTATTTCTAGTTCCTAAATTAATAGTTTCTAGATCTTCTGGCAACAGGTCTCTAATGTGTCATCTTATCATTTATCAAAGAAAGACTACTATATTAGCAATTAATTATGGCCAAACACAAACCCAGTTAAGACCTCTAGTAATAGTCCAGAGGGAAATAAAAGGACCTGAAGTGTGGCAGTGGGGCCAGGAAGGAGGAGGTGGAATTGAGATTTCTTGACTTTGGTGGTTGGGGAATATACAAAAAAGCCAATTTGGAGGTTTCTAGCTTGGGCCATTGGGTAGATGGTAATGCAGTGATCTGAGAAAGAAAATGGAGGAAGAGAAGCCGGCAGGAGATGAAAAGATCAGTTGGTAGCCAATATCTGGAACTAACTGCCGCATCACTGGGTTCATCTGTAGAAGTTTTGAGTGGCTTTCCCATCAGTATCCATCCTCCTGAGCACCAACAAAAACAGTCTAACCTCTCACCATCTGCATTTAATGAGGGGAATCGCATCTGCTTTCCATGTCCGCACAGTTGGAAAGCCCCGTGATGCTGTCAGCATTTCAGAGTGGTTGGTTGGCACTGGTTCAGTTTGTGGGTGGATTTTGTTGTTGTTAATGATAGTGCTATTGGCTCTTTTCAGGGCTAGTGATTTGTCCGCTACTTGGCATAGGATGCAAAATTGCTGAAATCAGGGCACCTGGGGGAGAATCTTAAAATCGTGCCCTTTTAAAATGTTAACTAATGAACTTCAGTTTGATATTTTACCAGAGCCCATGGGATTATGGGTGATAAAAACTAAAAACATAAGGTTGATGTGCCAGAAGCAATGATAAAATTTGCTTTTTATGCACTTTTAGAAAATGTTGTTGTCACCTTGTCACTCTTATACTTTGTCCTCTGCATAGGATTGTGTTTGTTCAGACTCTCAATTGCATTAAGCTGCTCCTTATTAGAATAAAATATACTCAGTTCCATAAATACTGAACTAAATTCACTTGGGTATTTTAATGCTGGTTTTTATGCCCAAACTTAATAAGCTCAGATGCACAGCTGCATTAAGTGACAATTGAGATGTTCTTTACCTTGCTATATAATGAGTAGAGAATGGGGTTTCATGAATACTGACTTTCATGAATATTGTGTGGGTGTGTTTGTTATACATTTAAATTTTTTTCCTGTCTACACAGGAAAAGTATAACTTCTAATAGAGTGGCCCTGTCCTTGCATTCTTACTTCTGTATTATTCAGAATACCTGCCTATGTATAGAATGCATTCAGAATATTGGTTATAGTTGTTACTCTCTATTTGGAGGAAAATGGAGCAAGAAGGAAAATCAGGCTTTCTAAAACATGTTTGGGAAAATTAAATGGCTGTATATCTTTTAAGATATCTGAACATGTCATCTTTTAAAACCTTAAACCAACTCCCAGTTCTTGCCAAGATTACCTTACTATAAATAAAAATTTGATTTACTTATGTTTAAAGTTCTTTAAAGTTTGGTACTATGAGCATCCCTTTCCTTACCCCTGGACAGTCTGCATCATTTAATTCTTCCTTCAAGTGCTCTCTCTTATCCATCTGTTCCTTTCACGTAGGTCTTCATCACATCACCTCTGAAATTACTGAAAGGCTTTTTAGCAGCACTTCCTTCTACTAGTCTAGTCACTTTTCATTGTCGTATGCCAGTTTAATCTTCTTTAAAATAAATTTCTTCATATTATTCCTCTTTCAAAAACTAAGTTCCTTTTTCTTACTATGCAGATAAGAAATTGAATATTTTAGCACTCAAGGATTTTTCACAATCAGAATTATCTCCCTAATTCAATATTTGTATCATTCATCCATTACTCATAAACTGGCATTTTTATTGTTCAATGGCATATCCCTCTTTCCTTTCCCCATGATTTTCCCTTATTGAAAGTGCCTCCCAACTCCTCTGCCTTTCTGAACTGTACCCAGCCTTCCACATTCTGCCTCCAGTCTCACTCCCCTTTGACACTCCCCTGGAACCTTCTCTGACTTAATAATCTCTACCATGCAGTTTAGTATTTAACTAAATGCTATTTTAACATATAGAACTCTGAGGTATGAACTTTCACTGTTTAAAAACTTTGAATTGTGGAAAAATATTTCAACACGTGCAAAAGTAGACAATTTAATAAAATAAGCATCTAACTATACAACTGCCCGGCTCCGAAAAGGACCAACTCCTAGCTAGTCTTGTTTGACCTATGCGCCACCTCTTTTCCCTGCCTTAATATTTCAGAGTAAACCTCAGAAATCATTGCATTTTATTTTTAAATATTAATAATGTGAAACAAACTTTTTGGCAGCACTGTTTACCTGTTTTTAATTGCCCTGGGCACCTGAATCTATCCTGCAATAATCAGGAGGTACCTACCCAATCCAAATAGCTATCTCTATCTTCATACTCATAACCATATCTATAACCTATCTATATCTGTATCTATATTCACATGCATATGAATATATTTATATTCATATCTATATATCTATATCTATATCTATAAATAGGTATATCTGAATCTGTAACTCTATCTCTATATCATGTCTGTCTGTCTGTATCAATCTATATACCAGATGGGATTCACAACCAAAAGGTTTGAACAAGCTGAAGCTGTGTTATGGAATGAAGAGACTTCACATTCTGCTATTCATTTAGCACAAGCATAAATAGCTATTATAAATGATATCTTTTCCACGATAAGTTTCTCATACTTGTTTGCTTCCTTATTAAAGAAGCATGTTCTCTTCTTATATAATTATACAGATGCTCTCTGAGAGTTCCATGCTGCATTTGACCCACATTAATCTATCCTGAGATGCTCAGTAATTTTATCAGGGCCCTTGCCAGGTATTCTTAACTGATACATGAACAAATATTCCCAGTTCACTTTTACACCTTCATCAACCACAATACTAAGGAAGCTTCAGGTCCGTGTAAGATGCTCTGCAAATGCCTGCCACTGATTACTATTGCTCTGGGAAGGAGTGCTCTCCTTGTATCTCACTGGAACCAAGGTTGATCTGAATTCTTTGAAGTCTTTGACTGGTTTCTTCTTTGTTCCACCTTTCTGTTTTTTGTAACTGTATTTTCTTTTCTAGTTGATAGGATAGAGGTACTCCTCTAGGCCAGATGAATAACTTCCCAATTACACTCAGCTGACAGTAGTTCTCCCATTTATTGGAAGGTAGAAATACAGATGTCAGGACACCACCATGACTGTTTCAGTGCAGGGTATTCCTGTTAAGTCACTCATGTGTAGACTTCCCTTAGGGGAAATTTTTGAATGGTATCCCCAACTCCTTCTCTGGCAGCAACCATGTTTTATACTTCAATCCAAAGAACACTTCTGAGTACTTACCATGTGCCAGATATTTTATTAGATGTTGGGTCTTTTGGGGTTAAAAAATAATCACTGTCCCTTCTACTGAGGGTCTTACAGACAAAGAAAATATTTTGTTTAATAGGGTACTGACCATGCCATTTATTTTTCAATATCTCTCCATACTACCATTCTGTGTTACAACTGTCCCCAGTTTCCTCTAACTTCTCTGATCATTCATATTTTGTTCCCACTGCAGGTTCCTCTATCTCCATCAATTCCTCAAATGTTGGTGTGCTCCCATACTCTGTATTTTGTCTTCCTCTCTCTCTGTTGTCCATATTCTCCCAGGGTAATCTCATATGCTCTATCGTGGTGATTAATAGTGGTACTCCCAACTAAAATATCTCCTTTGCATTCCAAACCCATATATTTCCAACTTGCTGGACATCTTTTCTTTTTCCACCAAATCTTTTACTCTTCTGCCACTGGCAGTCCATAACTCCACCAAAGTCTGGCTGTTAGCCCAGCATGTTCCTCTATTCACTCCCTATGTGTAGCCCTGACAATTCTTTTTTCTCTTTCATTTCTCAAATTCATTTCTTCTCCCATTTTCCATTAACACTTCAGTTTTACTAGTTGCAGCTCTCTTTTCTCTTCCCTGGGATATTACCAAAACTATCAGATATTCCTGTCTCCTCTTGTCTTCTCTAATTTATTCTTCACACTACAACAGCCTTCATAAACTATTCCATAAAACATAAAGCACAAAAGTAAAGTATAATATTTCCCTGATTAAAAACTTTTAATGATTCTCAGTTGCCTATGTGATAAACTCATATTCCCTATTTAGGACAGGCTCTCCAAATTCTGACTCTGTCTACTTCTCCAGTCTTATTTCATGATTCCACCTCTCCCTACTTTCACATCCCATCTCCACCAACATACACACATTCACCCAAATCACATGCACGACTTCCCTATGTTTTCTCACGCCTGGGAATCCATTCTGGTACTTTCCCAAGAGAACACATCTTCATTTTCTAAGACATTATCCATTTATTTATTTTTTTAACCTGAAGTGTTTCCTTCTGCTTATGTAGATTTGATATCTGACATATTGTACCTCCATTGTGCTGTATACATAAAACACCAAAGCTGCACTATTGCATTGTCTGTTTGCACATATGTCTTCTACTATAATAGGTTAATTGAAGACAAGAACAAGGTTAAATTCACCTCTGAACTCCTGATACCTAACGGAGCAACGAGTTTATAGAAAACACTAAATGAATGTTTATTGACAGATGGGATGGAAGAATGATGCAAAATTTCCTATTTATTTAATGTTATTCAATTCCATATTTGTATGTTTATAAACTTTATCTTTTGAGGCGTTGATATTCGATTCTCTGAAGAATTTCTACCAGTCTACTCTACTTGAAGTGACTAATATTGTGATATGATAGTTAACTTTGCTCCTTCAGCTGTTAAAAGGAGCATGTTAAAAGTTAGCCATTTTGAGTCTAAAGGTTTTGAAGGAAACATAATTCAAACTTCATGCTGGGTCTTACTACTGAGTGTAGTGGACACGTGGATTTTTTGACTGCCCGGCATCTGCCTCCCCTTCCTATGTTTCCACTATATGTCTTGGTAGGAGGCAGCGCCTGAATCCTACCACAATTCTAGAAAGCCCAGTTAATTCACATTCAAGCTTCTCTCATGAATGAGATCTAGGCTTGGCTAACGAGATCAAGATCCTCCTGACATTTTAAATTTGAGGGAGTCACACAAAATTCAGAGACAGAGGGACGCATTCGTTTGTGCGGAAGCCTCACCCATTTCCCAGGTTGGGTAGCGGCAGCCGTGTCTGTTGATCATCTCCAGTGGCAGAGGAAGAAATATCTTCACATAACATTTCCTGTGGTCCTGGCACCTGCCTGATATTTCCTTGCTCCTGCTTGTTTCCATTTCATTTGCTAGACTTCTGAGGAGTTTCCTAAATTAATCCAATCTTTTTGATAAAATCCTTCAGCTTCAATTGACCGGAGTCAATTTTTATTTCTTTCTGCTAACAAAATTTAACTAATAACTGTTGGTGAATTTTATTTATGTAAAACTGTTTAAGTGGAAGGCTATGTGCTAGTATGCCTCTAATTTAAAATGGATGTATTTAATTCACTAAATACACTGAGCACAGTTATTCCAAGTAATGAATACAGAAGCAAAATATTCTTCTGACACTACGTCAGAGAGGAGACTCTGTGGGTAAATGACATAAGTAATTTATGGACATTAACCACTGCTTTGCCTTCAGATATTTATCTCTTTTGTCTGCCTTTCCCCAGGTGCCATCTGAAAGGGGAATAGTAGGCAGCTAATGAAGGTGTTCTGTGGTATTATAAGCAGTCTCAAGAATAAGGAATAGGGCAATTGTCTTCAATCATAAGCAGATGTTGCAAAGCTCTATAAGCCTTAATGGCTGTTGTTCAATAAAGCTTTTTAGGACAAAAAAAAAATCAATAACACTAAAATAAATTGTCTATGGGAAACATTTACTTGCCATTTTTTCATGAGAAAATTACTGTATGGAGACAAAATTGTGCTCTTTGGATACAGTTTGAAAGTTGAAAAGCTAAAGGGATTGTGTTTATGCTTGCATGTTTTGCTTTTGTGAGTTTTATGAATTATCATTGGGACATCTATAGAGCCTTTACTAGTGAAAACTATGCATGATGTTAGACTTTAAGCAACCTAAACAATGTGAAAGGAAAACTACATCCTGTTCAGCTGAAATCATGTAGTACTAAATGGAGATGTGGGCCTCAAGATTCGAATATGTCAAAACTATATTCTTTCCTCCCTCCTAAATTGGACCTCTGGTGGCTATAAGAAAAGCAAGCAATCTGTGTGTGAAGCCATCTGGATATTTTCCTCCTATTCATACAACAGATTCATGAACAGGCCAGGCTGTAAATTAACTAGGAGATGCTGGCATGTTAGCCACATTTTGAAAGTGAAAGCTTATAGTCTCTACCAGTGTTTCCCAAAGGATGGCCCTGTGACCACATACAACAAAGTCACTTGGGATGCTTATTACAAGTGTAGATTTCTTATCCCCACCCTACAAACTCGAATTAGGAAGTAGTCTTTATATGTGTCTGTGATGCTACACTCTCTAGTATTAATCATTGACAATGTCTCTCTCCTCTTAAATAACCTCCCTAGGACCAGAGTTAATTCTAATCAAAATGTGAATAAGTACAGATTTATATACAGAACCTTATTTCCTGCCCAGTCCCCTCCCTTCCCAACTCATTTGGCAGGCATATCTTAGCCACTTCCCTACCCTTTTCCACATAATCCATTATTTGGTGCTTCTCCTATTGCCATATGCTTTCTGTAACCCCAGGCACTCAGAATTTGGCCATCACATTCCTCAGACTCTATTCTTCCATTAAAACAACTCTCCTAAATTTTCTCCCCATAGCCAAGTCATCCAAAGCAATAAGGAACTATCGACAATCTACTCTGTAACTAACTGAGAGGGCTGAAGAAAATACCTAAATAATCCTTCCATCTTGAATGATACTCGAGTATTTAACAGACCCTCCCCTGTGCAAAGCATCTCATCAGCTGTCTCTTCCAAGGGAGTCAATAATCCCATAAGATTTTGCAGCTAGTGTTCTTTTAATAAATATTTGTTAAAAGAATGTTGGAAATTACAATCCAGGTTGAAGGGAATGGTAACATGGTGGTAGGCCTATGAGAGAAATAAAACCTCTAGTACAGGAATAGGAAGTGAAGAAGGCTTGCCAGTGACAGGTAAATGATTTGATAGAAGTGAAGTCAGAATGTACTGTGCTGAATGCTCCAAAAAAGTCATTAGCCAAGGAAAGCAGAGAGATATCTACTGCCTGCATGAGGGGGTGGGTGGTGGAGAGTAGAATGTGTGGTATGCGAGTGGTGCAGCAGGGCAAGAGAATTTTAAAATACATCTTAAAGGAACTTAGGTAAGATTTCACTTGATATACCGAAAGGGATGCGAGATGGAGGAAACAGCACTGAACTTGTACATGTAGAGGTCTAAACGGGAGGTGAGAAGGAGGGAGTTGGCACTGGAATCATTGAGGAAGAGGAATCTAAAGTGAATTGACTACACCTGTACACGGGTGTGTGGGAGGGGAAGCTGGCTCTGCTTTCAAGTTCAGTTGACAATAAATACGTTGGTAGTTTGAGTGTGATAATAAGCCTGTTACTTTCTCTGAAAGTCCTGCCCAGGTAGAGTTTGGTCCTCTTATACCACCCGTGCATTAGTGAACACACAACTCCTGTTATCCATTATTTGCTGAAAGTACCCATGTGGTGATTGTCTTAATACTGGAACTGCCCAAGTAAGGTTTGCGGGAAATGGAGAAAGGATGTTTGAAAAATGCAGTCTGCTATTCCTTTGAAATGGGAAGCCTAACATTCTTAGTGATACTAGAAACCAGAGATCCTTAACTTGATTTCTTTCCACCACAGATAAAAACATCATGATTGTTTTGCTGCTTTAGTGAGGAAAAAGAGTTACCCATAGGCAAAAAACTGTAGGGGGAAAAGGCAGGAGAAACAGAGTTATTTTACAAATAAAGAAATGGAAGAATCAAACCATATTTGGCAAGACCAGTCATTATCCAGGAGGCATTTACTGTTAAAGTGGCAGAGCCTGTTAATCCAATAATAATATTTAGGAAGAACATGTAATATCTTTTTAACATAAATAGATCTTCCTATCAGTATAATTTTTTTTTAATTTCTGAATTTGATTTTATTTTATTCATTTTTTTATACAGCAGGTTCTTATTAGTCATCCATTTTATACACATCAGTGTATACATGTCAAACCCAATCTCCCAATTCATCACATCACCTGCACCCCACCCCGCCACTTTCCCCCTTGGTGTCCATAAGTTTGTTCTCTACCTCTTTGTCTCAATTTCTGCCCTGCAAACTGATTCATCTGTACCATTTTTCTAGGTTCCACATATATGCGTTAAAATATGATATTTGTTTTTCTCTTTCTGACTTACCTCACTCTGTATGACAGTCTCTAGATCCATCCACCTCTCTACAAATGACCCAATTTCATTCCTTTTTATGGCTGAGTAATATTCCATTGTATATATGTACCTCATCTTCTTTATCCATTCGTCTGTTGTTGGGCATTTAGGTTGCTTCCATGACCTGGCTATTGTAAATAATGCTGCCATGAACATTGGGGTGCGTGTGTCTTTTTGAATTACGGTTTTCTCTGGGTATATGCGCAGTAGTGGGATTGCTGGGTCATATGGTAATTCTATCTTTAGTTTTGTAAGGAACCTCCATACTATTCTCTATGGTGACTGTATCAATTTACATTCCCACCAATAGTGCAAGAGGGTTCCTTTTCTCCACACCCTCTCCAGCATTTGTTGTTTGTAGATATTCTGATGATGCCCATTCTAACTGGTGTGAGGTGATACCTCATTGTAGTTTTGATTTGCATTTCTCTAATAATCAGTGATGTTGAGCAGCTTTTCATGTGCTTCTGGGCCATCTGTATGTCTTCTTTGGAAAAATGTCTATTTAGATCTTCTGCCCATTTTTTGCTTGGGTTGTTTGTTTTTTTAATATTGAGCTGCATGAGCTGTTTATATATTTTGGAGATTAATCCTTTTTCCATTGATCCATTTGTAAATATTTTCTCCCATTCTGAGGGTTGTCTTTTTGTCTTGTTTATGGTTTCCTTTGCTGCACAAAAGCTTTTAAGTTTCATTAGGTCCCGTTTGTTTATTTTTGTTTTTATTTCTATTACTCTAGGAGGTGGATCAAAAAAGATCTTGCTGTGATTTATGTAAGAGTGTTCTTCCTATGTTTTCCTCTAAGAGTTTTATAGTGTACGGTCTTACACTTAGGTCTGTAATCCATTTAGAGTTTATTTTTGTGTGTGGTGTTAGGGAGTGTTCTAATTTCATTCTTTTACATGTAGCTGTCCACTTTTCCCAGCACCACTTATTGAAGAGACTGTCTTTTCTCCATTGTATATCCTTGCCTCTTTTGTCATAGATTAGTTGACCATAGGTGTGTGGGTTTATCTCTGGGCTTTCTACCTTGTTCCATTGATCTATATTTCTGTTTTTGTGCCAGTAGCATACTGTCTTGATTACTGTAGCTTTGTAGTATAGTCTGAAGTCTGGAAGCCTGATTCCTCCAGCTCCGTTTTTTTTCCCTCAAGACCGCTTTGGCTATTCACAGTCTCCTGTGCCTCCATACAAGTTTTAAGATTTTTTTGTTCTTGTTCTGTAAAAAATGCCATTGGTAATTTGATAGGGATTGCGTTGAATCTGTAGATTGCTTTGGGTAGTATAGTCATTCTCACAATATTGATTCTTCCAATCCAAGAACATGGTATATCTCTCCATCTGTTGGTATCATCTTAAATTTCTTTCTTTAGTGTCCTATAGTTTTCTGCATACAGGTCTTTTGTTGCCGTAGGTCGGTTTATCCCTAGGTATTTTATTCTTTTTGTTGCAATGGTAAATGAGAGTGTTTCCTTACTTTCTCTTTCAGATTTTTCATCATTAGTGTATAGGAATGCAAGAGATTTCTGTGCATTAACTTTGTATCCTGCAACTTTACCAAATTCACTGATTAGCTCTAGTAGTTTTCTGGTGGCAGCTTTAGGATTCTCTCTATATAGTATCATGTCATCTGCAAACAGTGACAGTTTTACTTATTTTTTTCCAGTTTGTATTCCTTCATTTCTTTTTCTTCTCTGATTGCCATGGCTAGGACTTCCAAAACTATGTTGAATAATAGTGGTGAGAGTGGACATCCTTGTCTTATTCCTGATCATACAGGAAATGCTTTCAGTTTTTCACCATTGAGAATGATGTTTGCTGTGGGTTTGTCATATATGGCCTTTATTATGTTGAGGTAGGTTCCCTCTATGCCCACTTTCTGAAGAGTTTGTATCATAAGTGGGTGTTGACTTTTGTCAGAAGCTTTTTCTGCATCTGTTGAGATGATCCTATGGTTTTTGTTCTTCAATTTGTTAATATGGTGTATCACATTGATTGAGTTGCGTATATTGAAGAATCCTTGCATCCCTGGGATAAATCCCAGTTGATCGTGGTGTATGATCCTTTTAATGTGTTGTTAGATTCTCTTTGCTAGTATTTTCCTGAGGATTTTTGCATCTATATTCATCAGTGATATTGGTCTGTAATTTTCTTTTTTTGTAGTATCTTTGTCTGGTTTTGGTATCAGGGTGATGGTAGCCTCATAGAATGAGTTTGGGAGTGTTCCTTCCTCTGCAATTTTTTGGAAGAGTTTGAGAAGGCTAGGTGTTAGCTCTTCTCTAAATATTTGATAGAATTCACCTGTGAAGCCATCTTGTCCTGGACTTTTGTTTGTTGGAAGATTTTTTTTTTTTTTTTTTTTG
>RJWK010050296.1:0-16322 GCA_004363435.1 Platanista minor | reverse complement strand
CCAGGAGAATGAATATATCGTCGCCTCCAAAAGGTTTCTCAGGCCCCTTTTAATCCTTCACTCCTACCTCTTTATTTTATTGTTGTCGGTGGTATTTCAGGCAGGAGCCTAAATCCAAATCTTATTACTCTGTCATAGCTTTTAGTGAACATCTCTCTCCATTTGTGTTTGTATCTCAGACTTTGGGGTTTTTGTGTTGTTTTAAATATTTATTTGTTTACTTATCGGATCTTCGTCGTGGCACGCGGGATCTGTTTTTAGTTGTGGCATGTGAACTCTTAGTTGCAGCAGGTGGGATCTAGTTCCCTGACCAGAGATCGAACCTGGGCCCCCTGCATCGGGAGCTCAGCGTCCTACCCACTGGACCACCAGGGAAGTCCCTGTACCTCAGACTTTGAATATGAGATCACTTTCCTTCTCTCTCTTTTACACTCTTTAGATTTTCCCGTAGTGAAGGTCTACTAATGGCAAATATCCCTCAGTTTTTGATGGCCTGAGAATATCATCAGTTTGGCTTCATGCAGCAAAGATACTTTTTTCTAAGAATAGAGGTCTAGGTTAAAAATAGTTTTCCCTTTGTACACTGAATATATCACTTCACAGTCTCCTGGCTTCCTTTTTGCCATCAAGAAAGCAGCTGTTTGTTACTCCTTTGAAGATAGTACAACTCCTTTAAAGATCTTCTCTTTTCTTTGGTGCTCTACACTTTCACTATGATTTTTCTAGTTGTGGGTTTCCTTCGTATTTATCTGCCTGATTTTCTCTGTGCCCTTGAATCTGACAGAAGATACTTTTCAACAATTCTGGAAAATTCTCAGCCATTTTATTCTCACATAATAAATACCTCTGCTCCCCTTCTTTCTTTTCTTCCTGAAGCTCCAATTAGGCACATACGTACTCTATCCACAAATTTTTTTTTACCTATTTTTCCATATATTGCATGTCATTTCTGTGCAACCTTCTGGATAATTTCCTCATGACTATTTGTCTTTGAGATCACTAACTCTCTCCTCAGCTGTGTCTAATCTACTGTTAAGCCCATCCATTGAGGGTTTATTTTGTTCACTTCAGTTATTAGGTTTTTCATTTCCAGGTGCTCTATTTGGTTCTTGCTCAAATTTGGTCATTTTATATAGTTTATTCTCTGTACAGATTTTCAAACTTCTCTTTCTTTATACATGCTAAACATAATTATTTTATATTCTTATAATAACAATATCTGAAGTCTTGTATTCTTGCTGCTTCACAATCATGGTACCTTGTTTCCCTGTGTGTTGAACGGTTTTTTGCTGTGAGCTGCTCATTTCCCTTGGAAATTTGTTTTTCAAGGAATTCTTTAGGAACTGGGGAAAAAAAAGCTTCCACCAGAGAAGACTGACCTTTGCTTCTGCCGGATATCTAGGGTACTATATGTTTAAGACTACTTTAAACTACTGGTTATCATCTTATATATTTGATCTGTAATTTTTCATTTAACAGTATATCATGAAATGTCTGTCATTCTAGACAAATACACCTACTCACTATTTTTTTTTTTTGCGGCACACGGGCCTCTCACTGCTGTGGCCTCTCCCGTTGCGGAGCACAGTTTCCGGACGCGCAGGCTCAGCGGCCATGGCTCACGGGCCCAGCCGCTCCGCGGCATGTGGGATCTTCCCGCACCGGGGCACGAACCCATGTCCCCTGCATCGGCAGGCGGACTCTCAACCACTGCGCCACCAGGGAAGCCCAACTCACTATTTTTAATGTTGTATAGCATTCTATAATAAGGCTATCATTTATTTAATCCTTCAACTGTTGACTTTTAAGTAGAGATCACTGAAAATGTGTATCTTTATATACATCGCTTTACATGCTTGCATAATCATCTCTAATTTTATATATATGTTTATCCTCTAATCATATATGTTCACTTATTATTCAATAATATATATTGAATGTATTCATTTCAAATATATATAATATATACATTATAATATATGTATATATATTCATTCTAGAAAGTTGGACTGCTATGGCAAAGAAAGTGTGTACTTTAAAAATGTTTCATACGTACTACACATGACCTTCCAGAAAGATTCTATCAGTTTACAGCCCACCAATATATACCCATGCCCCTGACAATACTAGATGTTATCGATCTTTAAATTTTGCTGATCTGATGAGAGAATATTATTGTTTTAATCTGCTGATATCTTACTACTAATGAGGCTGAATATATTTGCTTACTTCTAGTCACCATTTGCTTTTCTCTTCTGTATGATTGCTGTTCATTTATTTTGCCCATTTTTATAATTTTTTCTGAGTCATTTTCTTATTTGTAGATGGTCTTTGAACCTTACAAATTTTAACGTCTTTTAAACATATGATCCAGGAATAACTTTTACAATGTAAATATGAACCAGTATAAATTAGAATTGAAATGTTTCCATAATAGATACTGTTCTTAGGGCAAAGATATTCAGTGAATAATTGTTGTAAACAGTGTACATGGTGATAGTCCCCTCCATCTGTTCTTTGGTATTCTCAAATTTTACACCATGAATATTATAGTGCTCTTTGTGACTACCTTTAGAATCTGTATTTTTTTCATTTCCTGTTTCTGGTCATTACCTATAGTGAGTGCTTTAGTTGAAGTGAGTGGGTATTTGAATTGAGGCAAAAGAGCCTACCAATGAGTAGTGATTATATATTTTATTGTTGAGAAAATTTAATCTGATTGCCTCCTCGATCTTTTAAAAAAGTGTTGGAGATTCATGTGCTAACAGTCTTACTTACGGAGCTACTCCTAGTCAGGTTTCTAATGCTTTACTAGAGATATACTTATTTTCAGAGACCCTAATTTTTTTTTTAACTTCAAGTGTTTAGCATGTAACTAATTTTCACCAGATGGTTCCATCTTCATTATTTATCTAAAGCAGTAATATTTATATTTAACTACTATTGTTGGAGAGAGATTGTAGCATTGTTGGAATTTGAAGTTTTACTAATGCACATTTTACTGTTTTGGAAAATGTCTACTATTTCTAATGACTGTTCAAATCTCTGTTTCTTATGAAACTCATACTTGGCTTCTTCAGTTAATTCTTTCGAAGGGCTATGAATGTTTTGCAAAGTTATTGGGAAAGCCATTTTCTGACAATTATAAAACATTGACTACAGCTACTGATAATTTTTATAGGTTTCTATGATGTGAGAGAAATTTGACTTTGCATATTAAAATAAACTGAAAATTATAGAAAGTTTTTTATTCTTCCATAGGAATGCTTTCCTTAATGATAGAATACATATCACATGAAATGATATAACATCAAAGGTATTTTTAAACTGCTTTGAATTCATAGTTTATATAGTGCATTTAAACCAGGAGCATTTAGGACTTCACCAACTCAAACTGGATAAGTATTTAGAGGAGGAATGTGTAAATTTTCTTAAAAATAAAATCTATATGTTAAGAAATAAAATTGGTAAAGAATCATCAGGGCTTAGAAACTATATTTTTCAGAATTTTCCCAAGCAACTTACTGATAAACATGCTGAACAAACATATAAATTCATCTGATTCAGGATTGATCCAAAAGTTAAAAAGATGACAAAGTCTTAGCAAATTTTGTATTTCACTATCTGATTTATACAGTTTAAACATTCTTTGGCATTTAAATAAAGTCAAGTGTTCTTTCTTATTTATTATTTTCAGAACATATAATTTAAGATTACAACAGTTTAAAATATATTTTTTAAAACTCAGATAGATCCATTTGATCATTCAAAATTAATAAAAGGAGACAGGGTGGTAGGAGAGGATGATACTGAATTGCCGTCCATGCTTCAGTATGAAAATGGCCTGAAAGAATAAATGACTGCACATAATTGGCTTTCTCAAAATAAGTTACTAATAAGAACTATAAGCCTTGGACTTCCTCAGTTCAATGAAAGCATAGTTAACTGCTGTGTTGTAAGAGATGCTTGTCCTTATAATTGCTATAATCAGACTATTTGGAACCTGATGCATCCAAGTCAAAGTTACCTACCTAAATTATCAAGCAACTTCTGGAATTCTCTGGATTTAGGGGTAGTGTATCAGCCAGGGCCAGAAGAGATCAAGATAAAAAGGGAGCCAACACAGCAAACAGAAGAAGAATTCAGAAGTTCTGGTGTAGGAATCAGGTCAAATCAAAAGTAGGAACCTGGGCCTCTGGAATTACACCAGTACAACCAAGATTACAGGGAAGGTGAGTAGGCAGAATTCAATGGGTTACCCTTTTACCCCAGCCCACTATCAGAGAGATACTATCACAGAAAGAAGAGAGAAGAGGGCCTTACCTTGTAATCTGCCCCAAGGTGACATCTTCAGCTACCCTGAGGAGTCTTGAAAATATGTCCTGGTCTTAGTAAAACTGGAAAGCTAGCTTGTATAACTGACCCTAAACTTTATAACAATAAATGTGTCAGTCACATTAAGTATTGTGTTTGGCATACATAACTATTTACTATTATTTACATATCATGAAGACAATCATATACTTTTCTTTTTAAAATCTTTTCATGGTCTATGCTAAATATTTATTAGAAGCAACTTCTATGACTGTTTACAAACTAAATACCATAATTTGTGTGTTACTTGGCAATGTGTAAGCAAAGAATCTTGTCAATTCTACACTTTGCTTTACAAAAATATTTAATTAACTTAGCTCTGTACTTAAATCAGTACATGCAAAGTTCAACAAGGCATGAAAACCAATAAGTAAAACTACATTTTGGGAAAACACTACCTTGGGGAGAAAATGTTGTAGTCTTCCATTTTCAAGCTGGCATATACAACCAATTGAATTAACTTTCAATTGTCTATTTAAAATTAATTCAATCTGATCTAGAACCAAAATACTAACAAAATGCTTACATCTGCAAAAGTTGAAGGAGGAGATGTTTCAGTCAATACCATTTTCCATATTTAAAACCAGAAAGTGACATCAACAGCCCTCAACAACTAACTTATTGTCATATTTTTGGTCTCCAAACACATCCGTTTAACATGTGCACTGAACTTTCAGCCCTGAGAATAGAATCCCAAACATTCACTACATACATATGTCTATGATTACTTCTGACCACAACAAAACTTTCAAATGAAAGTGAAAAATAAGAATGTAAAAGGTTTCTCCATCTTGCTATTTTGTTTATAAGTACACACACACACATTAATATTACATTCACAAAACAGGATACAAAAATTATACGTAAACTGTGATTGCAACTATGTAAAAAATGCATATGAAAAAAAGTGGGAGGCCAGGAATTCACTAAAATTGCATTAGTGGTTATGCTAGGGTTGTAGAGCCACGGTGTTTTGCTTTTGCCTTTGTCTTGACTTTCCAAATGCTCTGCAATGTGGTGATACTACTGTAATTCAAAACTCCCAAGTCTTCTTTATCGAACACCCTGAAAGACTTTCCTCAAAAAAATACACAGTGATCAATGTGCAGTTTTTTGGCAGTTTGGTAGGAAAGGAGCCGCTCACCGCTCATCCCACATCGGCATTTGGAAGTCCCTTCGAATATGCTCTTCTTCAGAATCCCTTCTGTGCTTTAGCACCGGGAAGGTTCCTCTTGTTTCCTGCCCACTCACAGCGCCGCAGCCCCGCCACGTTACTGCTCAGCCCTGGCCTCCGCAACGCCACGCCTTCCCTGTCAAGTTTCTTTCTCTTGAAATTATCTAGGAAGGTTTAACTAGGCCTTACCTTCTGCCCCTACATTTGCTTATCAAACCCATCCCATCAAGGTGCTCAGAAAACAAAAGGATTTTGCAGTCACCAGGTACCCCCCTCATTATGTTTCTAAGAGTGTAAACTGGCCTGATTTTTCCAAGAAGAGAATACAGCAATCTCTCTGAAAATGCAAAATATACGTACCTTTTGGCCTAAAATCCCACAGTTAGAAATCATCCTAGAGAATTAGTCAAGAAAGTTCACCAGTGGAAAATGTACATGGATGTTTACTGCAATAGCGTTTGTCATAGCAAAAAAACTGGAAATATCTGAAGTATCCACTGATATGCACTGGTTTAAACAAATACAGTATATCCATGGGAAGGACTATTACACGGCTATTTTAAAAGAGTGAATGAGGGCTTCCCTGGTGGCGTAGTGCTTGAGAGTCTGCCTGTCGATGCAGGGGACGCGGGTTCGTGCCCCGGTCCGGGAAGATCCCACGTGCCGCGGAGCGGCTGGGCCCGTGAGCCACGGTCGCTGAGCCTGCGCGTCTGGAGCCTGTGCTCCGCAACGGGAGAGGCGCGTACCACGAAAAAAGTGAATGAGATCATACTAATCTAGAGAGCTCTCAAAACATATTGTTTTTTCTTAAGTTTTAAGTCAAGATATTAAATAATCTTTAAGTATTTTTCAGAGGGTAAAGTGCAAGCTATCTACTAAACCGAAGACCCTAAAAAGAAAAAAACAAGACTATGGAGGAGGACAGTTGGCCCAGCAATGAAGTCTCTTGGCCTTTATCAGCATACAGACTGAAGAGAGGGGAGCAAGGCTTGAGAGGTCTTGCTAACCGTTCCGGCCCAAGTGCTGTGGCCATGTGATCTTCTTTCGGGAGATGGCGTTAGTGGTGCAAGTGGCCGACGCGACCACCACAGCAGGTAGTCACAAAAGGCAGCAGATCCCACCTCCACAGCTGCCCGCAGGTTGCCCTGCTATGACCCACACGGGGCAGTACCTTGGCCAGGACGGGGACAGGCTGAGACCCGCCACACAGGAGTGTCTGGTGAATTCGGCCACACTGTGCACCTTTCACTGCTTTGGCCTCGTGTATTCCTGTTTCTTGGGGAGAAGCCAGATAGACCTGATTTTTCTGGTGAGTTACCATCACAAATGACCTATGTTCTTTAGCTTCTTTCATTATATCCCTTTGAGATGCTGAAACGTCAACCCTATACTTTAACAAATAGCACCTGGACGTTCTCATCTCGCTTCTTTGTGAAACAATCGCAAAACACTTTAGTAAAAAAGATTTATGACAACTCTTCTATTTTTTTCCATTTTATATGTCTGCTAAATTTCATTTTTTAAACATAGAGAAAGCCACTGGTGGAACTGCAATGTCTAGAAACGTTACCTTCTCCGTAAAAATAAGGCCGCTCAAATCTTGTTAAACTGATATTGTATTCATTGTGCCTTTTAATGCCCACGTTCATTCCAAAGGACTTATAAAATGAAATCATCAAAAAGTTCCCAGCTGCACAAGTCTCTTGAAACTTTTCTGTTGTAACAGAGTCTGCGTTACACATTACAAAAACATGCAAGGGGGCTTAAAGATAGTTTAACAAAAAGACTAGAAAGGGAGACTCTCCAGGTGGCTTTTTTAGTGTGGAACATAATAAAACAGTGTTTGGAAAGTATTATGCCAAGATGTAATAACTAGAAAACAAGAAAGTCCATTTATAAGCTGAAGTGTAACTTTCAGTCGTAAATAGAAGAAATGTTGAGAATGCAAGGGGGAAAAAAATATGAGCACTTAATAAATGTGTGACAAATAGACTAAAAGCCTTCAGATGTGGAAGAGAAATATGACAGTATATTTTGGACCCATCCTTCTGAACCTCTGGCCTAAGGCTTTGAGTTATATACTATATCAGTCAGGACCTCCTCAAGGAAGAAAAATCACTTGAGTATTTTTTTTTTTTTTTTTTTTTTTTTTTGGTGGTACGCGGGCCTCTCACTGTTGCGGCCCCTCCCGTGGCGGAGCACGGGCTCCGGATGCGCAGGCTCAGCGGCCACGGCTCACGGGCCCAGCCGCTCCGCGGCACGTGGGATCTTCCCGGACCGGGGCGCGAACCCGCGTCCCCCGCATCGGCAGGCGGACTCTCCACCCCTGCGCCACCAGGGAGGCCCCACTTGAGTATTTAAAACAGAGAGCCTGATGCAGGACACTGGTTACCCAGGGGAAGGCAGAGCTGAAATGCCCAACAGCAGACAGGGAGACACCCCAAGCTTAAGCCTAGCAGGAAGCCACCACCATCCCTGGGCCAGAGTGACGATGCAAAGGGCACGGGTAACCGGGGGGAGCTGGACGCGGCCCACCATTGCATCAGATGTTCCCAGGGACAGAAGGAAGCAGGAGAGACACCGGCTTCTCCCTCTTTCCTCCCCGACCCCCTGCTAGTGTTTGCCCCGCTGGTCCCAGCTGGGGAACTAGCTCACAGGGTTCATCTGTCCCGCAGTGCAGGGGAGCAGATAGATTCCAGGGCACACGGGTCCAGGACCAGCACAGATGCTGTCTGCGTTAGCAGATGCACACCCTTCCTCCTTTATGTTCAGGGAAGAGCTTCCCACGGGGAGGGACGTGCACGGTGCTAGGATGACCAGGGACTCTATCCTGCTGAGCGACACTTTGCTCAAAGCAAGTAGATTCACCCCTGACTGCTCCTTGTGTCTTGACAGTGTTTCTCTGCTTCATTACTCAAAGTAATATTGCAGTTTGGACGTACACGTTTTTTAAAGGGCTCATTTGGCTTGTATTCTGGGTGTCCTGCTGTAATTCATCCACTGACCTTTGGGCAGAGCACACGTTACAACCACACCAGAGGCAGGTTAAGTGGAAGCCCAGCTGAGCAGCTGTCCATGACACCAACCAGTGAGAGACGCTAAGAGATCAATGGGGCATTAAAACATCGCTGGAAATGTCACTAGCTGGGGGGAGAAAAAAACCCAACAAACAAACCAAAGAAGGCCTTGCATTTCCCAAAATTCCTCCAAAGGAGATAGAACGCACTTTATCTGGTAGAACGCTTGAATCCACTTTCAGACACTGCCTCGTCCATGCCCTCAGCCAAAAACTGCTCTTGGGAACAAACTGAAAACTAAATCCCAACAGTAAAGGAAATCCGTTGACTCATGTAATTTAAAAAAAGACGAGTCAAGGTGACCTTCAGGCGAGTCTGGATCTGCAGCCCAGTGACATCCCCAGGCCCACGCCTTCCTCACTGTTGGCTCATGGCTGTTGAAGGACTGCCAGCGGCCTGTCTGCGAGGCGAGAGAAGACCTCTTCATTTGACACAAGACCTTCGGGCCACCAACAATTACTGGCCAGGCTTGGGCTTCTTGGGAAGTACTGTTTCCTTAAAAATGTACTGTTTCCTTCCCATTCATCTGGTTGCTACTGCATAACTTAAGGTGTTTGAAATGGACACGGGGGTGGGAGGGGTCAGGACTAAGCTTACTCATATTTCTGAGAAGTTCCTGCCTTCCTGCTTTCTCTGGCACCACCTCAGCTTGTGAAGGAGAATTAGCTCTTCCAGCTTTGAGAGGCTCCATAGACAGCCAGTTCCCTAGAAGAGTATCTCTTAGCAAAGCCAGACCATGGCAACCTCTTAACCACTGTGGTAAGGACTGCTTATTGGTCAATTTAAATTCAAAAGGAAACATAAAAGTATACAAACATTTTATTTTATTCATCCATTCATCAGTAGTTTGGTATGAGGCCAAGGCTTTTTCTTCAAGTGTGGGTCTTTTCTCACATTAAACTTTAGACGTAATGCATTGAATCATAAGATTTACATTTTCTTTTATTCTGTTTTCTTTTAATGTGGAGTGAGAATTTAAAGGAACTTGTGAAGTAGAGAGAAAAATCCTTTTACATTTTTACAATTTCCCCCAATTTTTATAGTTTGGGAGCAATTTTTAAGCAGTTGACTTTTATCAAGTCTTTCCAAAGAATTAATCTAGTTTTCCTAGGAAACAAAACAAAACAAAACAAAATAAAACAAAACAAAAAAACTTCTTACTGTCATACTCATAGTTCATTGGTTTCTGTAATTCTTTACTACTTACTAAAGTATGTTACAATAAACATAACTGGCATAAATAAATTTAGGAAAAGACACAAGTAAGTTGGGTGGCCATAAAACTCAGTTGGTGGGAACAGGTGTGCTTGGTGGGTTAAGGGCAACACCTATACCCACGAACATTCTGAGGACCATGGGCTTCAGTCAAGAGGTTTTACAGGAGAATGGAGCATATCAAGTGGCCAAGCAATCAATTCAGCTGATGCTAGTTAAGACAGCAACTGCATTACATTCCCTTTCTGCTTTCAGAAAAGCCACCTGCAGCCTAAGTCTGCTTGTACTGCTCACATAAGACCTAACTCAAGGTCACAATATATATTCAAAATCTCCAAAATCCTGATTTATTTTTTCCTACCAGAGGTCAATGTCACAGCCTTGGTAGAAACGTACTCAGAGTCCCAAAGCACAGGAGAAAATATTTTAACCCACTCTTTGCTGCTATATACAAAGGTGTCCAACTTCCCTGCTTGGGATCTGTATGACTATCCTCGTTACCCTCCAGCCTACCTTCTCAGCTCACACAGTTCCACATTTTTAAATCTTCTCTTTGTAACACCTCATTTTATGTTAATAAATTCTGTATGCATTGTAAAAATAATAGAAAAGACTTAAACTGGCTTAATCTCGACAAAGAAAATATATTGGCTCAAACTTCAGAGGAAGAGCCAGCCGGTTTTAGGCGAGGCTCAGAGATCCAGTGTATATCTGCGTAGATTGTGCATTGCTCAGAGCTGCCTGGGCAAGGGGGCAAGTGGGAGCTGGATCCAGCTCACCATCCATATGCCCAGACATGGATCTGGGTCTACCTGGAGGAAGGGGTGCCATTTTATTCACACAAAGGAACCTCTAATAGCAAAGCCATCTCCTGCAGCCTGGACTTTTCCAGTTCATCCACCCAGAAGTATCTTATGTCCTAACAGTGGGACCCCTGCCAACCCAACAATGTCAGCCAAGAATCAGTTTCTTTTTCCCTATCTGTTCTGCATTTTCCATATGTCAGCAACATCCATAGGTTGGCTCCACTCATACTGAAGGCCAGCATCAATTCAGTCATCCTTTTTCTTGTCCAGCAGGAGACTGATTCCCGAATCACTGACTAGGTTAACCTCATATTGGACCAATCTGGATCGTGTATCCATTGCTAAACCAATCACTGTGGCAGGCGGCTGAAATATACTGGTTGGCTAAGGTAGGATTTACATCTGCCATTTTACTATTTTTCTTTCATATGTCTTAACCATTTTTATTTCTCTGTTTCTCTAGTAGTACCTTCTTTTGTGTTAAATGACTATTTTCTAGTATACCATTTTAATTTCTGTGTTCTTTCTTTTAATATATTTTGTTCTGTTTTTTTTTTGTTTTTGTCTTTTTAGTGTATTTCTTTTAGAATCGTTTATCCATTCACCTACTGAAGGATATCTCATTGTGATGTTAATTTCCATTTCCTTAATGACATATGATGTTGAGCATCTTTTCATATAATTATTTGCCATCTGTGATCTTCTTTGGTGAGGTGTCCAGGTCTTTTGCCTATTTTTCAATAAGGTGGTTTATTTTCTTATTTATAAGAGTTTCTTGCATTTTTTAGATGACAGTCCATTACCAGGAATGTCTTTTGTAAATATTTTCTCCCAGTCTGTGGCTTGTCTTCTCATTCTCTTGAAAGTATCTTTTGCACTGCAGAAGTTTTTAATTTAATTAATTCTACTTTATGAATTATATTTCCCATAAACTGTGCCTTTGGTGTTATAGGTTGGTTTTTTACTGTTGAGTTTGAGAATTCTTTATATATTCAAGACTAGTCATTTGTCATACACGTGGCTTGCAAATATCTTCTCCCACTCTGTAACTTTTAAAAAAATCTTAACAGGGTCTTACACAGAGCAAAGACTTTAAAATTTTTGATTAAGTTCAATTTGTCCATTTTTTCTTTTGGGGATCAAGGTTTTGGTATCAAATCTAAGAACTCTTCAGAGATGCTGAAGATTATCTTTTTTTTTTCCTAAAAGTATTTGTAGTTTCATGTTTTACATTAGAGACTGTGATCTATTTTGAACCAATTCTTGTATAAGGTGTAAGACTTAGGTCAAGGTCTTTTTTTCTGGCCTATGGATGTCCTATTGCTCAAGCACCAGTTGTTGAAATGCTCTCTCTCCTCCGTGGAATTGCTTTTGTAACTTCCTCAAAAATCAGTTGAGCGTACTTTTTTTTTTTTTAGAAAGGACAATTTATTTTTTTAATTTGTTTTTTTATAGAGCACTGATTTATAACATTATCTAAGTTTCATATGTACAACATTATATTTCTACTTTTGTATACCCTACAACATGCTTACCACCAAAAATTTAGTTTCCTTCTATATGGAAACTCACCACACAGTTGATCCCCTTTACCCCCATTTCACCCACCCCTTCACCTTTGGTAACCACTATCCTGTTCTCTGTATCTACGTCAAATTTCTTTTAATACATTAAACCTAACTGGTGCCATTGGCAGTTATCAAGGGAGCATTTAAAAAAAAATATTTTGGAATTGCTCAGTTTAGATTGGGACCTGTTGAATCCGATGATAATATGTTATCCAAGAAGAAATGACCTATGTACAGCTGGAACAATGGAATCAGAGCTCATTTGTTAAGCTGAATTATTCAGACTTGCTAATCTTACCAGTTTTTAAAATTTTATCACATTTTTGAAGAGAATTTTGCTTTCCTCCCTTTTTCTCAGTAGTGCTTACCTAGACTGATTGTGGCTTTATTATGGTGAAACAGAAGTCAAAATTAATAACTGGCATATTCCCCTCTAGGTTGTATGTATAATCATGCATAGGAAGGAGAATTAATTTTCTCTGTACAGTTCAGAAAATTTGCTTGTATCTTTTTTATTCTGCTGTTACTTGCTTAGGTTATGAATGAAAGGATGGATTTCAGAGAGAGAAGCCAAAGCTGAAATGCTCTTTTTTTTTTCATTGAAGTATAGTTGATTTACAGTGTTGTGTTAGTTTCAGATGTACAGCAAACTGATATACATATTCTTTTTCAGATTGTTTTCCATTTTCCATTGTACATTATTATATTGAATATAATTCCCTGTGCTATACAGTAGGCACTTGCTGCTTATCTACTTTGTATATAGTAGTTTATATCTGTTAATCCCATAGTGTACTCCTAATTTATCCCCCTCCCCCACTTTCCCCATTGGTAACCATAAGTTTATTTTCTATGTCTATGAGTCTATTTCTGTCTTGTACATAGGTTCATTAATAATATTTTTTTTAGATTTCACATATAAGTGATATCATATGATATTTGCTTTTCTTTGTCTGACTTACTTCACTTAGTGTGATAATCTCTAGGTCCATCCATGTTGCTGTAAGTGACAATATTTCATTCTTTTTTATGACTAATATTCCATTGTGTGTGTATGTGCACACACACATCTTCTTTATCCATTCATCTGTCAGTGGACACTTAGGTTGCTTCCATGTCTTGGCCATTGTAAATAGTGCTACTACGAACATTGGGGCGCATGTAGCTTTTTGAATTATAGTTTTTGTATTTTCCAGATATATGCCCAGGAATGGGATTGCTGGATCATATTGTAACACTATTTTTAGTTTTTCGAGGAACCTCCATACTGTTCTCCATAGTGACTGTATAAATTTACATTCCCACCAACAGTGTAGGAGGGTTTTCTTTTTTCCACACCCTCTCCAGCATTTATTATTTGTAGGCTTTTTGATGATGGCCATTCTGACTTGTGTGAGATGATACCTCATAGTGGTTTTTTGTTGTTGTTGTTGTTGCTTTTTGTGCGGTACACGGTCCTCTCACTGCCGTGGCCTCTCCTGTTGTGGAGCACAGGCTCCGGACGCTCAGGCTCAGTGGCCATGGCTCACTGGCCCAGCCGCTCCACGGCATGTGGGATCCGCCCGGACTGGGGCACGAACCCGTGTCCCCTGCATCGACAGGCGGACTCTCAACCACTGCGCCACCAGGGAAGCACCCCTCATAGTGGTTTTGATTTGCATTTCTCTAATAATTAGTGATGTTGAACATCTTTTTCATGTGCCTGTTGGTTGTCTGTATGTCTTCTTTGCAGAAATGTCTATTTAGGTCTTCTGCCCATTTTTTGATTGGGTTTTTTGGTGTTTTTTTGATATTGAGTTGTATGAGCTATTTGTATATTTTGGAAATTAAGCCCTTGTTGATTGGATCATTTGCAAATATTTTCTCCCATTCTGTATGTATGTTGTCTTTTTGTTTTGTTTATGGTTTCCTTTGCTGTTGTAAAAGATTATAAGTTTGATTAGGTCCCATTTGTTTATTTTTCCTTCTATTTCTTTTGCTTTGGGAGATTGATCTAAGAAAACATTGGTACAATTTTACATCAGGGAATGTTTTGCCTATGTTCTCATCTAAGAGTTTTATGGTGTCATGTCTTATATTTATAAAGTCTTTAAGCCATTTGAGTTTATTTTCATGTATGGTGTGAGGGAGTTTTCTAACTTCATTGATTTACATGTGGCTGTCCAGCTTTACCAAGACCACTTGCTGAAGAGACTGTCTTTTCTCCATTGTATATTCTTGCCTCCTTTGTTGAAGATTAATTGACCATAGGTGTGTGGGTTTATTTCTGGGCTCTCTGCTCTGTTCCATTGATCTACATATGCCTGTTTTTGTGCCAGTAGCATGCTGTTTTGATTACTGTAGCTTTGCAGTGTTGTATGAAGTCTGGGAGGGTTATGCCTCCAGCTTTGTTTTTTTCCTCAGAATTTGTCAACTCTGGGTCCTTTGTGGTTCCATATAAATTTTAGGATTATTTGTTCTAGTTCCATGAAAAATGTCATAGGTAATTTGATAGGGATCATGCTAAATCTTTAGATTGCTTTGGGTAGTATGGCCATTTTAGCAATATTAATTCTTCCAAAACAAGAGTATGGGGTATTTTTTCATTTCTTTGAATCTTCTTCAGTTTCTTTTATCAAATGTTTTATAGTTCTCAGTGTATAAGTCTTTCACTTCCTTGGTCAGGTTTATTCCTTGGTGCTTTATTTATTTTTGATGCACTTTTAATTTTTTTTTTCAACTTTCTCTTTCTGGTATTTCATTGTTAGTGTAAAGAAATGCAACAGATTTCTGTATGTTAATCTTGTATCCTGCTACCTTGCTGAATTTGTTTATCAGTTCTAATAGTTTTTGTGTGGAGTCTTCAGGGTTTTCTATATATAGTAAATTGTCATTTGCATATAATGACAATTTTACCTCTTCCCTTCTAACTTGGATACTTTTTATTTTTCTCTTCTCTGATTGCTGTGGCTAGGACTTCCAATACTATGTTGAATAGAAGTGGTGAGAGTGGCCATCCTTGTCTTTTTCCAGATGTTAGGGGAAAGGCTTTCAGCTTTTCACCGTTGGGTATTTTGTTGGCTGTGGGTTTGTCAAAAGTAGCTTTTATTATGCTGAGATATGTTTCCTCTATACCCACCTTGGCGAGAGTTTTTTTAAATCAGGAACGGATGTTGAATTTTATCAAATGATTTTTCTGCATCTATTGATATGATCATGTGTTTTCTGTCTTTTCTTTTGCTGATGTGGTATATCACATTTATTGATTTGTGTATGCTGAACCATCCTTGTGACCCTGGGGTGAATCCAACTGGATCCTTTTTATGTGTTGTGGATTCAGTTCACTAATATTTTGTTGAGGATTTTTGCATCTATATGCATCAAAGGTGTTGGCCTGTAATTTTCTTTTTTGGTAGGGTCTTTGTCTGGTTTTAGTATCAGGGTGATGGTGATTTCATAGAATAATGACTTTGGGAGTGTTCCTTCCTCTTCAATCTTTTGGAAGAGTTGAGAAGGATTGGTATAAGTTCTTCTTTGTATGTTTGGCAGAATTCCCCAGTGAAGCCATCTGGTCCTGGACTGTTGTTTACAGGGAGTTCTGGGTTTTTTTTTTTTTTTTTTTTTTTTTTTTTTTTTTTTTTTTTTTTTTTTTATTACAGATTCTATTTCACTTCTAGTGATCAGTCTGTTCAAATTATGTATTTCTTCTTGATTCAGTTTTGGTGAGCTATATGTTTCTAGGATCTTGTCCATTCTGCTAAGTTGTCCAATTTGTTGGCACATAATTGTTCACAGTATTCTCTTATGATTTTTTGTATGTCTGTGGTATCAGCTGTTATTTCTCCTGTTTCATTTCTTATTTTGTTTATGGGGGTCCTCTCTCTTTCCTTCTTGGTGAGCCTGGCCAGAGGTTTGTTGATTTTATCCTTTGAAAACACCAGCTCGGGGCTTCCCTGGTGGCGCAGTGGTTGAGAGTCTGCCTGCCGATGCAGGGGACACGGGTTCGTGCCCCCGGTCCGGGAGGATCCCGCGTGCCGCGGAGCAGCTGGGCCCGTGGGCCATGGCCGCTGAGCCTGTGCTCCGCAACGGGAGAGGCCGCGGCAGTGAGAGGCCCGCGTACCGCAAAAAA